>JABJVR010042700.1:18925-31157 GCA_025773905.1 Chitala chitala
ATTTTTTAATTTATTTTTTGCTTTTATTGCATTTGGCATTTTTTTTTGCACTATGCCACCTGCTGGCCATTAGACATGCTAATTCTGCTCTGTTTTTCTACCAGTTTTCCATGTTCAGCTCACGGTTAATGGCCGACATGGGGAACTCAGATGGGGTGGTGCTCACCAAGGCAGAATTCATTGAGAAAGTTCGCCAGAGCAACGAAGCATGCCAGCGTGGTGACTTCCCCTCTGCCGTGCGGCTCTACAGCGACGCCCTGCGGGCCGACCCACAGAACTGCATCCTCTACAGCAACCGCTCAGCTGCACGCCTCAAGCTGGGCCAGTACCAAACGGCACTGGACGATGCTATCAAGGCTCGAATGCTGAACCCCAAGTGGCCAAAGGTAAGGCTTGCTGGCTCCTCAGCAGTTTTAAGGGATCGGTGTCAGACCACATTGCTGCATGCTGTTGGATGTGTGTTGTCATGGCGAGGATCACTGGGTGCTGGGACCCACACGTATGGTTCTGCTGCACAGCTCTGACCGCACCTTTGCATGTTGTACAAGTACTCCATTATCATAAGCTATCTCCTGTGCCCATCCCCAGACGTGTCCCCTTGAGCCCCATTCCATACCCGTAACTAGAGGCCCTGTCTGTCCTGTTGGCACAACAGGCTGCTAGGGAGAGGCGGTTTGAGAGAATGGGCCTCTGCAGTCTGTATGGGTCTGGCGTGACAACAGAAGGACCAGCACAATGAGCTGCTCTTTAGAGTTGGTTCTTTTGGGTCAGGCGCCGAGGCCCATAGAGAAACGCCTGTCATCTGTCCCCGTCCCCCCCCCCACAACACCCTAGTCCATATATACATCCCCTGCTGGACTGTTTTGGCACAAAGGCTCCTTTGTGCTCCCCCCATCCAGTTTTGAGGACCCCCCCGCCCAACATCACTGCTTATTTCCAGCCTTTCAGGACCAGAAAGGTGTTTTTCCCACTGCTATTGGTACAGAATTGCTCACCCTTTTCCCTCACCCAAGGGGCCCCAGTGGTCACGGGAAAGCCTAATGTATAATTTGGCTCAAGGTTTTAGGTGGTGGGGGGGTGTGGACGAGTGGCAGTCAGACTGTGATGCAGGAAGACCTCCAAGTCCCCAGCCGCTTATGTCACTCTGATGTAAGTTTGTGGGAGATGCCAGGAAGACAGGAGCAGGGTCTGAGGGTTTCAGTGTCACAGATTTACACCCACCTTGCACTGACATAGTAAACTGTGATGGAATTACATACTAAAAATGTTTTTAAGAACCTGTTTACAGTAGCACATCCAGACATGTGCTGACAGAGAACTTAATATCTCCCTCCACTCACAGGAGCGTTTATAATGGCTCTTTTGTGTTGTGGTGTTTATTGGCTATAAATTGATGTACAGTCACTAATGTTTAAAGGTGTCATGCAGATACAAAATTGCCTTGTTTAGGTTGTTGCCTTGTTTTTATCACAATTATCAACATTAGTACACAGAATTTTTTCTTGAGAGGAGCTGTTAATTTGAATACCAGTGATGATAGTTTATTTTTCAGATGTAAGAAGTTTTTTGTCACAGTAGAAATGGCTGCTTGTGATGTTTGTTACCCATGTACCCCTACTTCTAAGTGGTGCGTGTGTGTATGTGTGTAATGCAATACGTTTTGGCATAAGAACCAGGCCAATGTACTTCCGGTAATTTGAGTCCAGGTGGAGAAGACAATGAGAACAGAAGACAAGTGTAACATGCTCCAAGAATAATTAGGTAGAAAGGAAGAAAGCAATTAAGTGAAAATTGCACTTTTTTCTGACCATAAATTTAGTGATTTGTCTTCTCATACACGTGCTGTTAGGGTTTTTGGGTTTTTTGTAGCTACTCTGATGGTGGCTAAACACATCATTAATGAAAATTGCTGTTTGCCATTTCAAATCCAGGCAGCGCCAAGATTAAATTTCCCACAATCCCCTGCATCTGGCAGTTGCTCCAGCTCTGTGCTTCAAAGCCGCCCTGTTTTTATAAAGCAATATTCTGACCACAGTGAGCAGACTTTGCTGTGGCGAGGAAGCGGGGAGGTGACTCGGTATTTAATGGGACACCAGTACGAGTCTAATACTGGGTGTAGAGTTGTCAGCAGGGTGTGGCTGAGGTCACTAGAGCGTGAGGTTTTGGGTTCAACCCCAGGTAGTACTTCTGGATAGATTGTGAGTGGCACAAATATGGAATTTGCAAGTGTTGCTTGTATTTTCACTGCTGTTTTTGCTTGGTTCTAAGATCAGCTCTGCTTGACCTTTGACCTCACAGGACAGAGGTTTGAATGAAAGGCATGGGTTTGGTTTCAGCATTGGTAGAAGCCAAATTAGCCATCAAACCCTTGCCCCCCCCAAACTCCCACAATATTGGTAGGGACATGTACCTACTGTCCATGCCAAAATCTGATTTGTGTGCTGTCTGTTAATCCAAGAGAGTGTATGTAAAACTGAGACGGATATTGTCTCCATCAGAAATCCTTTTCTTCAGTTCCTCAATTTACTTCCTGTCATGGCATCGACATTCAAGTCTTCTTTCCGGTTTTTGATAAGCAGGAAATTGTTTAATAAAAATTGGCAGTAGTGCCAATGATTACGCACATAACGGTAGACTATAATTACAATTTACAGAGTTGTTATTATGTGGCCTTTAAGCATTGCCTTTTATGGCATTTTATAAAAATAGAGAATGTGAAAGGTTGCAGTTTATTTGAAATAACTTCTTTTGATTTATTGTGGTGTCTAAATTTACATTTGTTTCAACCATTGTCTCATATTGGTCATTGAAAATGTTGTATGACTTGTGATGATCACGAGGGGGCAGCATTGTACTAGATTGTCTTACTGTGGCGTGTGTTGTGGGAATGTTCAGAAGATATCCCAACAAGTAACTGCGTTACAGAACGAGTTTCATTGTTATCAGCTTTGTGACGTCAAATCCATACCACACGGCAGGTTCTGCTGCACAGCAAGAACTTAACAGTTCACAGTGCATGAACTGTTAGATGTGCTGGATTTTTAAAGGAAATTTTACGAAAACACGTAATATTATTTTTGTGCGTTTTTAAAATTGTTAGTCTGTATTTTAATTATTGTTGTATTTTCATTTTTCGTGTAAACAAATGAAATTTGAGCATTTAAAATTTCACCTGTATGGTAAGAGATGAAAACCCAGTTGTGAATTCACTCTGGAGAGATGTTCCTGACTAATTGGGGGGGGGGGGCAGTTCACAGCATGCTCACCTCATCTTGTCTGCATTCACACCTGCAGGTGTGATGTTTGGTACACATATAGATTTAAATTATAAAACTTATGAAGGCAAGGTTTAAAGAAATATCAATTCACTTCCTTCATTTTTGTCTTGTCATAAAGCTACCTGATGTAAAATGAGCCAGCAGCAGCTGTTAATTCGACGCCTCTTCAAGTGATTATTTATTTACTGCTAGAGCCTTCACCTGTTAGTTCTGTTTTGAGAGGATAATCAATGCATACAGATTTTTCAGCGTTGTTTGAGTTGGCCAAGAGGAATACTGTAAGCAAATTTCTATGAAATTGGAGCGACATGCGTGTCTTCCGCTACACTTCCTTGCTTCTGAGGGTATAAATGCAGTCTTAAGCTAATGTCATCAGCTTCACTGAACGGCATTGGTTCTGGAAAGGTATTCAGGTGGAAGTGTGGGAACACTCACGTCTGTCCTCATGAAAGACAATCCATGCACTTAAAAGGCTGAATGCATAACGTGAGGACCTCCCCCCCCCTCGCTCTATGGCCCCCGCCCCCTTGCATGTGCTGGTGGACAGCATTGGCTCTGGGGAAACTAATCTGTTTCTCGTGGTGATGTAATAGTGCGTGTGGTTAAAGCACAAGGTTGGCCCTAGCTAGGATTAGTAGAGTTTTTTTTTCGTTCCTCTTGTGTTTTTGGGAATTTGGAGGCCAGAGGCCATACCAATGCGTGTCAGACACGTCCTGGGTTCAACAGTGAAATTGTGTTTGAGAAGGTGATGTAAGAGTTCAGTTTGAGAAATTTCTCATCTACCAGGTGTAAAACAGCAAAACTGGAATAAGAAACTAATACTGCCAAGGGGCTGCACAAACTTTCAGAGACCAACCGAAGACTTGCCAGAACAATCTGCTTTCGTGATCCTTCACATGTGCTGGGCACATGTTGGACTCGCATATCTGAGTTTTTCATCCTTCCCATACGTTGCATGGGTCTGCACAGGTGCTTGAGACCTGTGGGAAAACTGAACAGACTCTGGTTCTTCTCATGTGTGGTAGGTATTGCCCTGCTTGTATTAATGAATGGAAGATCCAGTCATACACAGAAAAGAAGTCTGCATAAGGCTGTCTGCTCTTAAAGACATGAATCTTTGTTTTTATGAGCAGCGGACGGGATGTTAAATTATACACAGTGCCATGACACTGGCTTTGCCCGCTCTGTATTTATAGTCCATCAGCTGTTGCCATTAGTGTGCTCCAGCGTCTGGGTCAACTGTCACAAGTGGCATAAGCTCTTCATCAATGAACCGAGTGGAATGCAAAAATGAATAAATAAATAAATAATGAAAAACTGGGGGAGCAAAACTTTGTAAAGCGGGTGTGGTGCAGTAAAGGGTAGTGATGTGGGATTGGGTGGGATAGTGGAACTGATTGCCCAGTGGCTGAGCACAGGGAGGGCCCTCCAACAGCCATAGAGGGGTGAACAGATGCACAGGGCCCAGAATTTGGTGCTGCATCCCTGGTGGGGATAGCTGGGTTTTCACATCAACAGTTCCAGGGTCCTTCTAAAACTGATAGTCAGGGGGGAATCAACAGATTCTGGAGGCCCTGGGCAAAATGCTTTAAGGGGATTTTTGCAGATTTCTTATTGCAGTAAGTAATATGTAATCAACAAAAAAACCCTCAAAAGCCCCCTCTCTGCTTGGAGCCCCAGACAATTGCCTGCCTTACCTGTCCTATCGCTGCATGCTTTTATACCTTAATAGCCCAGGTCCTCTTGGGACGGTTTTACGTCTTCAGCAGGACGTGTGAAGTATCATCTTGAGATGGGTCTTTAGGGGACACGTGTGATAAAAATGATTGTGCAGCAAACAGAAGTGACGTCATTGCAACACTCGCACCGTAGGGTCTTCTGCAGGTTGGGTGGTGTTCCGTATGATCCAGTGCTGAGTTTTCTGAAGGAGAGCTGTCATCATACCCTTCCTGTCTGAACTGCTGAAGAATGACACCCTCCCCTCCCCCACCTCTGTTAATGTGCAGCTGAAAACATGACAATATTTGTTGGATCTTGGTTGTGAACCAGAACGGCAGGCCTCAAATTCTCTGTCATTAGTGTTTAGGGCCCCTGCCCACCCCCCTCCCCACATCTGTCCAAACACACTTTTAATTAAGCCTAGATCGAGCTACTATGGCGATGTGCTTAATTGGCGTGACTTTAATTAGGAGCGGCAGTATTTCTGGGCGCAGTCGTTCGGGCTCCCTGCGATGCCCAGATGCATGGTGCCTGACAGGTGTGTGCAGAACTGCGCAGGCTATAGACTCCTGCCGATACCTGCTCGGGGGCCTGCCTCATCTGTGCCCCTCCACCCTTAGAGCCCTAGAAGCCCGCACCTGCAACTCGTAATAAACAGACACCAATTGAAGAGCACAGGTGACAAAAGCCCGCTCTAATCAGATTGATTTTTGTGATTTACGCCTTTCCTGACAAACGTCAGCACTTTTTGCTATGTGAGAGCTGACTCCCCTACCAGTCTCCTTTAACGAGTGCTTAAATATGCAGACGAAGCAGGAATCGACAGCTCTTGAATTTGCAGTAACAGTACGGTGACATGTCTCCTGAGCTACAGATTGCAACATAGCTTAAAACAGTGAGGGGCATATATTCAGTAGCATTTACAGATGTATGCTTGTAATCGCTAGGTTGTGAGTTCATATCCCAGGATGTGCTATACTCCAGTGATTCTGCTTACATGTCTTGCTTTATAAACAACGAGCAGGTTGTGTGTCACATTAAGGGGCTTTCAATTTTTTATTATATATTTCATTACAGATATTTTATTTAGGACTGAAGGGGTGGCCAAACTGCCACCCCTCCAGTCCTAAATTAAATAATTTAGCAGTGTGGGGTAGTGGGGGCTTGTGAAATGGTGACTGGACACCTGTCAGTCTGTCTCATTTAAGGACGAGGTACTGGGAGAGGGAAGGACAAAAGGCCAAAGGTCAGATGCAGACAGTGGCTGCGACGTTAATTGGCAGCACAAAGGCAGTAATTGTACAGGAAGCGGCTGCTGTCTCCTTGACGAGGTGGCGGGCTTTGTTTAAGGTGACAGGGTGACAGGAGACGCCAGTAGGCAGAGCTGAAAGGTGCCTCTGTTTCGAAGCTTTGCGTTGCTCCCTCTGCTTTTGTCATGGTGCCAGAATGTCTGGGGGGGCACAAGATGCTTAGTTACATGATAATCAGTTAAAGCAGCATCATTCTTCATTAACCATTGTGTTTGGTAATGAAAAGGATTCAGGCTCAGCAGCATTGGGAGCCAGTATGTTGCTATAAATCCCACAGATTTGTTGTGCTTCTGCTGAGCTAAAAGTGGGGTGTGCCAGGTGATGCTCAAATGCTTGTTGCCTGGGTGCTTGATGAGGGTGTTTGGGTGGGAATTCTGCAGGGAGTGATTTTTTCTCCAAGTAGGTTTTTTGTTGCCTCTTGAGTGTGTAAGAAGGAGGGTCAACAAGTAACTTTTAAGTGAATGCGACATTTCAGAGGCTTAACAATGTTTACATGTTCTCCCTCTCCTCTCCTCTCCTTTCCTGTCTTCACTCCTGTCCTCTCCTTGTCCTGCCTTCACTCCTCTTCTCTCCTCTCCTTTCCTGTCCTCTCCTCTCCTTGACCTGCCTTCACTTCCTTCTTGTCCTGTTTTCTCTGTCCTCACCTCTCCTTTGCAAGTTGTTGACTTGCTCCTTGTTAGATTTTCACATTTCTCCCTGCTCTCAGTGCCGACCTTTCAAGGAGTTTCCTCCTGTCCTGCGAGAGTATGGAGTATGACTCATTTAGGCACTGTTGGAGTGGCCCTTTTCCAGAACGTTAAAACAGACAAACCGATGGACAAACGAGCCCTCTCTATGCCAACGATGACCTCATTTTCCCCAACAATGTCTATATGCTTTTCCACACCGCTGCCACGGTGACCGGTACACGAAAGCTGCAGTCCTGCTTCCAGCACCCCCCAATCCTTTTTGTCAGCCCCCTTTTAAGATGCCGACAAGGCGTACAACATGGGGGAAATTTAAGAGACAGAAATGTCATGAACCACTAATCACAGGTTTAGGTTGTCTATTTTAGGTCTAGGGTAAAAGTTAATGAACATTCTGATAAATGATTGGTAATTACAGGCCAGAGAAAGGAAAGTAAATAGGGTTGTCTCTGGCAGTGCAATGGGTGGGATCTGTCTGTCTGGAACAAAGGGGTGTGGCCCAGTGTTGCAGTGGGCATGGCATGCCCAGGAGGAGGAAGCAATGCCTGATGATAGACACTGCGATGAGTTTAGTAATAAAACAGGTGTAGTGCCACCCCTTACCCTGCTGGCAGTAGTCTCCCCAGCATGTTATGGATAAAATGATAACCCTCCCCCATCACAGTGAGTTTATAAAAACTTTTCTGAAACTTGTGCTAGGTTAAACCAGCAGAGCTCTCAGTGATGCGAAGATGTACTCTACCAAGCCACCACATGGTTGTACTCTAACTTTATACATGCTTTTGCAATCTGTTATGCATATTTCAAGATGAAGTTACAAAGATTTTGGTCTCATAGGGCAAGGGCTTGCAAACTGAAAAGCAGTAGTTGGCAATTATAATTCTCAAACCTTTCTGTATGGGTGGAAATGATGAAAGTGGTGACTGCATCTCTGGACATGTAGGACTAACTTGGACAGAAGGAAAACCATCACTTTCCTAAAAACATAGAGGATGTGGTACACTTTTGTCTATAAATTAACTGCCTTTCTGGTGGTCATTATGATGTCACTGTGTGTTTAGTGGAGAACCGACATGTCATGTTGAATGTTCAGTCTGGGCTGTGGATAGTGCTGCATTTGTGGATCTGTGTACAGAAGCATCAAGGATATTAGTGCAGTAATTTCACTTTTCTATTTTGAAAAATTAGGAGATCTTGAAGCCATTTCGATTTGATTTGTACACACTAGAGGGGGGAAACAGTGCCTGTGTTGGAGTCTTAAGCGGTTCATGTATTGGTGATTCAGGACTTGAGTCACGCGACTGTGGTCCACCATCAAAGTGGAAGAAGATGGTAAACAAGCAGTTAACCCTCAGCACGACGCTTTCTGCAGTGGGACTTGGACCTTTAATGTATTCTGCTTAATCTCAGACAGCAAGCAAGTCTTTGATTTGGCTCCTTCTGTAAATTCTGTGTAGAGCAGCGGTCTCCAACCTTTTTTTCACCACAGACCAATTTCATGTAAGACAATTTTCTATGGACTGGCCATTGTGTGCATAATCAGGCATAATAAACACACCTCACCATAACGCAGAATCACCGGAGGCATCCCTAACCATAACCCTGCACACTCCTATAGTCAATAATATTGAAATAAAATTTAAAATATATAAATTTTTATTGTTTCTGTGCAGCCTGGTACCATCCATTCATCCATCCATTTTATCCCGCTTATCCGGGGCCAGGTTGCGGGGGCAGCAGTCTAAGAAGGGATGCCCAGACTTCCCTCTCCCCAGACACCTCCTCTAGCTCTTCCAGGGGGACGTCAAGGTGTTCTCAGGCCAGTCGGAAAAGACGTAGTCCCTCCAACGTGTCCTGGGTCTTCAGCGGGGTCTCCTCCAGCCTGGTACCAAATAAAAAATTTAATATCTGTTATTGTTTCTGTGTGGCCCAGTACCAGGTGATCCGTGACCCTTTGGTTGGGGACCACTGGTGTATAGCATTTGCTTCAATGGTGAGTCCGCATTCTTTAAAGCAAATCCAGACCAGAATGAGAGCTCAAACTTGTCTCCTTTCTCAGTCTATCTGGCCCTGTTAGACCTCCTGGAGGGCACTGACAAGGGAAACTGAACAAGTAAAATGAATGTGGCAATGCTTATGTTACTCAAGAAGTTCTTGAGTGAATCTGTATCCTCTCTCGACAATGTATAGTTACCCTCATTCTCTGTGCCAGATCCCATTTACCTGACCAAATTGCTCACAGGTATTGTCAACATGATTGTTTTCCCCTTACACCATCATGAGCGCTTATCCTGTTCCGTGACACAACGCCGCCTGAAAGTAAAAGTAAAGTTGTTGATTTTTGACCCAAGAGAATTTGATAAAATATCCTTGATATGGATGAGTTTCAGATTCCTTCTGCCAAAAGAAACAGAACACAGATTTGGTGAATTCATTGTTAAGAGACTTCACAGATACAAACTGTTTTTGGCTGATAGAACATTTTTGGGTTTTTGTTACTAGGTTTGCAGTTTTTGAATGGAAATTTTGTATAGCTGTTGAATTCAATGGAGAAAGGGGATTAATGTTGTCCAATTGTTTAAAACGTATTTCTTAATTATCCCATCTGTAACATCATGCTGAGTGTTTACGGTAGTTTTTTAAATACCTTTTGGTGTAGTACTATATGGTTTCTGTTTCTTTTCTTTTCACCTTATGTTTACAGTTCAGTTTTATTGTGTATATATTTTTTTGTTTCAAGGTAGAACTATAAAGCATTACATGCAATGTGTCTTCATGGTACCTTCTTTTGTATTATTATTATTATTATTATTATTATTATTATTATTATTATTATTGACTCATTATACATATTAATATTATACATATTGACTCAGTTTTCATCTGCTCATTATTTTCAACAATCTATCCTATTCAGCCAAGCGATTTAAGGTAAATCATCTTTTGAATACTTTAATCTCATCTCATTTCCACACACTTCAGGTTACACCTTTACATTCTAAATGATGTGCTTTTGCTGTATAACACCTTTAAATATTTTTTGATTACAAGGCTGTCTCCTTTACTTCTGGACACTGCAAACCTAGTATACACTGAAATGTTGAACACTAACATAGAAAATGTATATTTGTGTACTACTGAATGTCATCCTGATGTTACATTATTTAAGTAAAGGAGTACCCACCAATTCCACATCAACCCCCCCACCACAAGCCTAACTGATATGCACACTATTAATCAGCCTTGATTAATGCGTTGAGTCCAGTCTGCCACAACTCTTCTTGATTCCTTGGCATTTGGTGAAAATATTGGGATTCTCTGTAGACAAACTATGCAAATACAGAAAGATTGTGGATCACTGTATTTCTAATCATATATTTGCATGGCTGCTTGTTATATTTTTACAACCACCTGAATATCTAACTCACAGTTTTAAATTTGTAGTTTTGCACAAGGAGGCTTCAGACTTCGTACTGCAATGTTAAGTTTTGGTTAGGAACCTGCAACGCTGTGGCCATTAGACCAACTCTTTCACTGGGACAGCTGCTTCATCTTACATCTCTACCTGCTGTTGATGATCTGTTTTTGTCTTTCTTCACAAGTGAACAAAAAGATTAAACAATATTGCAGAGTTGTGCTGCAATTCACAGTGAATATCTATGTCTGACCTGGGTTCTGTTCCTGGCCGATGCAAAATGTCCCCCAGCAAAGTCTGAGTAAAGTACCATCGTAGCCTTTTATGTACTTTGGTATGGGATTAACGTAGAGTGGGGGGGTAAACTTTACACAAATCTGGGTTGAAGTCAATAAGGCGTTCTACAGTTTGATAGAGGTAGTGGGGCAACACATCTTACTTTTTTGGACCCCCCCCCCTCCCCCCATACTTGTGCATCCACGGATCTCCACGTGCTGCTTAGGCCCGCTCACTTCTTCTGAAGGTGACCGAGCGGCCAGATACATCAACATCATCTTCTGAGAAAAGCTGTCGTAGCTAAGTGTGAGTGCAGTTCATCCCCACCATCCTGTCAACCTCCTGCTTTTGTTCAGAAGGGCTCCGAGAGCACCTCCCTTTTCCGAATCTGCTGGGCTACAAACGACCTCAAACACGAACTGGGGCGGGTGCGAGTGGATGGCGGCTGCTCGCCCGCGGACCGCCCACCAGCTGCGCAGTGCCCGCAGTGCCGGCTACGTTAGCGGGCCGGGGCTAATTTAGCAGCGAGCGGCTGCAGGAGCTCCCCTGTGCTAATCGGAGCCCATCTGTCTTCTGCGCTCGCGCTAGCGCTAACAGCGCGTCGCGCGACTAACAGAAAAGGGTTTGGCTGTCAGCACGCCTGCGGGCTCGAGTGTGTGTGTCGGGGGACTTTGAAACTGCTTTGGTAAACACAAAAGTGACAGATGCTAATGTATGTTAAAACAAGAAAAAAACGAAACGCATTTCTGACGTCTTCAGGTATTTGTTTCATTTCGTCATGTGGTGGAACAGCCAGTTTAATATGCAGCAAATCTAACAGAACTACAGAGACTAAAATTTCTTCACACGTGTAGTAAGCGTGAGGATATTCTTTACAGGGTTTTGGCTGGAGTGAAATATAACTGAGTTAATTTACTGGCTTAGATACAGTCAATGAAGAACGGTTTCAAAATTAAACACTTTAGATGTGGGAGGGGAATTTAATTAGGTTCTTTGCACTTTAGTCTCTAAAGCATTTAATATATAGTTCAGCAGAAGTAAATGGTCTGGAAAACAAAGTATGGATCCCGATTCCTCATTCAAGAATCATAACTGTACTGATGGGGATGCGGGCCAAGATATTTCCATAATCCCTGCTGCTGTCTCTGCACTGTGGTCCGCCTCGGTGATACTGGGCGGACCGGCCGCTGCTCCCGGCATCTCTGCTTCATTAACCACAGGCCCATTACACACGCTTGAGGCCGGAAAGCTCAGATGAATCAGCCGCTTGATGATGTCGCATAACGCCAATTTCCCCAAGGGCCTCCTCCGGTGTCCGCTGAGAGCAGCCTTGTGCACACGCTGTGCGGTGCTCCTCGCCAGCCTGCATCACTCTTTTGTCATTTGCAGGCGCATGGTTAGCGTGCTTAATGGCAGCCCCGCCCAATCCACAAACATGTATGTTTGAACTTCCACTTACATCTCTGCCCTGTAATCAGATTTGATAGAGCAGTAAAAATGCCAATAATGGCACAGTTTAACAGAAGCCACTGCATTGCAGGGAGGTCG
>JABJVR010042711.1:0-31156 GCA_025773905.1 Chitala chitala
AGGGTGGGGGGGGCTGACCTTCCATGGCGATGTCAGCTCTTCTCAGCACAGAACTGGACTGCTTTCCCTCAGAGGGCACCCATGGGTTATTGCAACAGTGGCTCGATGAGGATAAAAGATTTTGGTCAGGAACTCAGGGAGCGGTTTTCTGTCCCTGTGCCGGATAATTGGCAACACGCAAGACCTCGCTTCTCTTCGCCGCTGCCTTGTTTCTGAGGTGTTGTGGCTCCACAGAGGCCAGACCCTTATGGCCTTTGACCCTGAAGCATGTCTGTGATGTACCGAGGGTGTCCAGCTGCATGCAGCCTGCTTCTTTATCAGGCTCCCGCCTGAAGCCGTCCCCCTCCCCACCTTGTCCAGTACCTAGTAGCCTGGCCCAGCACACATTAGCATCCATCAGGCTACATTGCTTTGCTCAGGTTTCCTCCTGAGCACACCATCTGCCTTTGTTCAGGAGTCAGGCTGGCTCCCCTAACCATGTCTCCACCCCCCCCCCCCAGCTGCTTATTTACTCACTCAGGGGTTTCACGGTCTCACGCTCTCAATCTGCAGAGCGTGCTGTCACGCACACTGGGCTGGTGACCCCCTGTAGCAGATGCCTTTAGTGCCGTGTCAAGATATCGGCAGGCCTGTGAAAAATGTAGGTAGGTGGGGGTCAACATACTGCTGTGTGGGGGAGTGAAAACTGACAGGCTGTTTTAAAGGAATGGCATTGAGATAGCTATCAGTTTAATACTTAGGTTTTCCTTTTCGTGTCAAAATGTTTGCAGCTGACCACAATTTCCAGCAACAAAATGAAAAATTCTACTACTCTTTTAGGCACAAGAAGTCCAACAGCACTTTGTAAGCCAGTCAGACTGAGTGCTCCCTCTAGTGAGTCAATGCAGTATTGTAACAACATGAAGGTAACAAAACATACAATCATATAAATTCACAACAGGATTACAAAATAGTGCACTCCAGTAAGTGTAAAATCTATACATGTTTAACAAATTCTTTTAAAGCTGCTGGTGTTCAAGTAAAAACTTGTGTCACAATTTTGTGTTTGTTGAAAATTTCCACACTAAAGGTAAGCTTTGTCGAGTGCAACAGTCATTTGAAATTGTCAGCCTTCGAAAGACGTCTTCCTAACACATTCACATATAGTACTTGTATGGGGGGGAGTTTCTGCACCCAACGTGTCAGCAAACATGAACATCAATTTTTTGTTTATAATCGTTGATTTGTCATGTCAAAAAAAGGTTAGCTTAGGGCTGGGGTTACGCACCACAAATCTGCAAGCCTGAAAAACACAACTGAAAGTTAAAATGCTTTAGAGTGTGCTTGGAGCACATGATCAATAAATAATTTCCAAAGTCTCGCTGTTGTCGTAAAAGAGGACTTTACTGAGTCCCTGTAAGTGCTTGTAGTGCAAACCGCTCAGCTGCGTGGCACTGCCCAAGGCCAGCGCCCTGTGGGCCACACTGTGTCTTGGTGACACACTGCCACCCCTGTCTTGTGTTTACGCCCCAGAGTGACAGAGAAATGGGCCTGTATGACACTGTTGTGGCTTAGCTGACCCCAAAAAGTCCAAAAGGCTGTGGAGTATTGTGAGGGCACAGTATGGAAATGGAGCTTGTAGCAGGTACAGCAGACAGCCTTCATGTTGCTATATGAGTCTTTGTAAAGAGAATCCATCGTAGTTGTAATTTACCATCATGTTGTGGCAAAATCACCACTGAAGTGGATCGCTGCACTTTTATAAATATCCCCTCCAGTGTGAAGGAATTGTTTAGGAACAGTAACCTCAGACTTAATTGCAGTCTGCCACAGAGCAGCTTGACACCTGACCCCGACCCCCTGCCCCACTCACACACGCGCACACACACGCACACGCACACACGTTCTCTCTCAGAGCAGTGCAGGCTTTGTTTCTTCTCCCTTACTGCTGTGCTGGCCAATGGGGCGGCACGCGCCGTGAGTAATTGCCTTCGTGATGGCTTGTGACAGAGAGTGTAATCGAAGAACTGTACACAAACGAGCTGCTCCTGCCGACGCGGCAAGCGGTGCTACCACGTTTCAGACCACCGGGGCCTTTGAGAATGCGTCCGGTTTGCCTCACCTCGACACGTGTGTGTTTCACTGTCACGCCAAGACGGGGGGCCTCAGAGATGAAGCAGAGGAAAGTGCGATGAATTCACCTGCCCTGCCTACACACACATTAGCACTCCTATGCTCTGTCACACCTTTATACAAAACTGAATGCAAAGCAGCTGAACTGCTCCTTGTCTGAATGCTAGTGGATTCCCATAGTACCAGGGCATGTCAACTTCATTACCTCAAACACTTGCATTGCTGGAGAGTATGTCAAAAGCAAAGGGATGTGGAGTCATGGTGTGGATTTCAAACTAGTTTCACGTGATAGTCGACCGCTGGACTGGCTCCCTGTGATGGTTTTAGAGTTTTCCTGCGGCTCGTTGCTTTTGAGAATATAGTCAAAGGCACTGAGTTTTGTTAAATATGCCCTTTGTTTAGCAAATGAATTGGAGAAAAACCATCAAATACATGCTCATTTGGGGTGAACATGCAGGTTTACTGCTACCATTGTGTGTGTTGTGTGGTTCCACCCTTGGTGCCCCTCTTCTCCACACACCTCTTGTATTAGGGGACTCTGTTACACACCTGTGACTCATTGTAAATGGATACTCTATGTAAATGTAACTGAGCCTGCTTTTTATTATGCAGATTTCTGTGCATTTATTTTTCCTATTATTTTCCACTTTAGTACGATTTATGAATTCGAAATAGGCAGAGTACGTTATTGTATATGAGGTTAAACTGTTTTTCATGGCTGATGGCTCAGGACAAGACAGTCTTTTGAAATTTCTGAAACATATATACTGGCAAACAGAAGATAAGGTTAATTTCAGCCTTAAAGAAAATATATTTTGTCCCATGACATTATGGCAGCCTAGTGTTGTCAGTGTATGAGAAGAGTGATTGGCCTCGTCGTGCTCTGTTAAAGGGTACAAGAATAACTTTGTTTGATGATTCACTATTTCACAGTGTACTCCTGTGGAACACAAGATTGTTCATCTGTGTTTAATGTGTTCATAGTTCCACCGGTTTGAGTGTAACAGACGTGGGATTAAGATGGATTCCAGCCCTTGTTATTTCCCGTGCCCAGAGTGTTGTGTAGGTGTGCAGTTTTGCTGCATTTCTGGGTTTCAGTTTTGGCCGATGATGTAGGAGTGCAGGGGGAGGCCAAGGAAACACTGCTGGGAGTGGAGTTCCTCACTGTGAGCGGTTCCTCTTCTGACAGGTGCCTGCGGCCAGCTGGACCTTCCGGAACCATCAGCACTGCCGGACCTGGCTCCTGCGGTGGTGCTGAGGCTGACGGAGGCCTTGGAGAGAGAAGGTTAGGCTTTTCATTGCTTACCAGAATATACCCGGTGTGTCATCATGGAAACATTCACGAGTGTTTATGCCACCTTGCTGTACTTCACTATTAGTGTTCAGTATGTGAATGGTGGATTGCACTCCAGATTAACAGTGGCTATGGTTACATGGACATTTTTTCTTTAGTCGGATTGAAATCCTTCATTTCAAAGATTACAATTTAACTGTTAACATAGACAGTAATATGATAAAATGTGCATTTACATGCTCAGAGCATTTAATCAGAATATAACTTTTCTGACATGCCCAAAGTGGTTTTGCCCACTTGGAGTATATTCCAGCTTCGTTAAACTTTTCAAAAACGTATATATATTTTTTGGACATCAAAGTGTTCAATCATTTTTAATTCTTTTTAAATTTCCACAAATGAATAGTATCCACCGCAGAGTGGTTTTGCTTTGTTGCAGCCAATTGTTTACATACCCAAAAGATCTGACTACTAAAGGGTTACACCACCTCTCTTATTCAGATTGAAAATTCATTCAGACTGAGCTGGATCAGGTCAGTCTGTTCTGACTGAGGTGGTTACATGCGGCATTGTTATTCTGAATGAGCCATTATTCTGATTAAAAGTGAAATATCAGGCTCCATGTAAACGCAGCTAGTACATCATAAGAGTAAAAACAAAAAGCAGCAGTGTTTCTGTATGATTACAACTATAGCTGTTGATATTATCTATACAGGCCAGTAAAAGTAAGAAGAAGAGATAAAATTCTGGGGTGTTTGTGACCCTTTCACTGTGTGTCTTGTTGAAGGAATGGAGAGTGAGGGGCTGTACCGGAGTCCCTGTGGGCTCCCCTACCCTCCAGAGCTGTGTCAAGTGCTGGATTCAGGTCTGTGACATCCCCGTATCAGCAACCTCCACACTCTTAGCTGCGCGTGGATCAACTGTGCACTGTTAACACATGCAGTAATAGATTTTTTATCTTATAAAAAACAAATTTAATGCCAAATAAATACTTAATTTGATGTGTGCAAATATGTGGAAGAGTTAAGCATATTTAAGTGACCATGCTGTGATAGCTCTAAACTGAATAGTGTTTGTATAAATAAGGGAAGATCAGTGGTGAAGTGCCTTAACTTGCAGTTGAAGTTCATATCGTTGCCACAAGGGAGCGCTCCATGTCAACAGGCCTTGCTTTCAGGTCAAAAGGCACGACTCAGCAGATTATCATGGCTAAGATTACATCTGATTAAGTGAATCAAATTAAAATGTGCAGGGGCAATGCAAATGGTAAGTTATGTATTCTACATTGTTCTTTTGATGACAGTTTTGTACAGTGGCCTTCTTTTAAAATTAAAGACCTGAATTTGCACCTCTCATATTCATGAAAGGTCTTTCGCATACTAGCCTAGAGGTAAAGAAACTGGACTAGTAGTCAGAAAGTTTGTTGGGTTTAGAAGTGGGTTCAAACTGAACTCTTAGTTCAGGAACTTAAAGTGTTAAATTAGCATATGGACAAAGGAAGAAGATTGTGAAGCAATTTTTGCTGTTAAGGGTCTGCTATGCTTCTATAATATAAATAAATAAATACATGGCTCAGTGACAGCCAATGGGAAAATTCTATGATCATAGCATCTGAGAGTGAACCCTTATTCTGTAGATGTCTGACTGAATACAGCCATACAAGGACACACAATTTGAGGATTTCACTTTCTGCGTTGCCATGGTCAGTTGGTAGCATATTAGAGTATCCCTGGGAGAATTTTCCAGATTGCAGATTGTGTAAAGGGTAGCGTTTTTTTTTTTCCTTTCTTTCTTTTTATTTCTCAGTGGCTGTGTGGTGCATGCCGTCCATCAAGCATGCCTTGGAGACAGGGGATGAACATGGCAGCCACTGATGACAGTCAGAGCACTAGCCCTCAAGGGGTCCATTTCTTTTATTTTGGTTGGGTTCTCTCTTGTTTTAGTATTGGCTGTGTGGGTCCCCCTGTTATGTGACGTAGCTGTCCTGAGGTGGAGACCTGCATGCCTAGCTCTGTGGAACAGATGGATGGAGACAGCTGTTAGACTCACGAAGGCTGGTCTGAGGTGTGTAAATGGTGAAAACCCTATGTCATTATTTAATCAGTCACAGGGGCAGCCATCCTGAGCTGTAGGTGCAGGGGCAGCCAGCCTGAGCTGTAGGTGCTGTGTAAAGTACTCTTCGGTACGTTTAATTTTTTCCGGATTAGCCTAATGCAAACGTAATACATAGTTTTACATAATGGAGAAGTGTTTGTACAGTATCTAGCTACCATTGCCAATGTAGTCTGAACTGGACAATTTTCTGATATCTGCATATCTGGACTGACAGAGATTCAACGTGTGAGCGTATGTGTGCTGTATACAACAGTGCTTTAGATCATGAATGAATCGCATGACATAGTGGTCCAAGTGTCTTCTCCCCTGGAGATGACTTTTCAGAGATTCTTCAGGGATTCATTTTCACAACAGCTAAGGAGCCAGAACTCACACTGTATCAGACCCTGCTGCATCATTGATTGCATTAACACAGGGCCTTTTTTTATTTTCTATTTTTTACTCAAATCTTTCAGTTTCTCTGTTTTTAAGAATGATGCTGAGATCAACAAAAATACAAGCAGTTCAGCCTCCATTCTGTATGAATGGTGACTTCTGATTGGCTACAGGTTATGTATATACAGATGTTATTTATGCGATAACCAGTAAGCTGTATTCTTTAAAATGAACAAGGTAAGAAACCCTTAATGCAAATACATTTCTGTGGTGCAAGTAATGTGATTAACAGCCAAATGTCATGGTATTTATGTAAATTTTTTTTTTGTTAATTTAGTGGGGGGTGGGGTGTGTGCTGTAAACTGAGTGTGTTTTCTGTGTCAAGTCCTCTGGTTTATTTTTACAGTTATGCAGTTTTTAATTCAAACAGTTTAATTCAGACAGTGTTTCACTGTCATTTGCTGCTCTGGTTACCAGGCAAATGTTGAAGCATATGTGAACAGTGCCTTCCCCAGCGGGGTCGAGCGCCCTGATCTGCGGCGGCACAGGGGTGGGTAACGGCCATATGCACATGCATGGTCTGCTGAACAGCCCGGCGCCCTCTCCTGCATCGGCTTCGTGTCGCGCACCGAAAAGTTATCATTTTCTTACAAGAACAGCGCATTTTTTTCCAAGCCATCTTTGTCTACAGCGGTTTTGCCTTTATGGCTTTGTTCCCGTCTGCTTCGCGGCCCCTGTTCTCCAGACATCGTCTCAGGACTGCCATGGTACTGCCATCAGGCCAGCAGGTATTCCTTGCCCTTCGTCCATGTTGGACTGTCTCCTCCTTCACTGTAAATTGTACTCATGCTCCCTGTCATCGTTAGCTATTAAGTGGTTTTTTTTTTTTTTTTTTTTTTTTTTTTTTTTTTTTTTTTTTTTGCTCTTATGAAAAAAGTAGTAAATATGCGGTTTCAGAGCAGAACCACCATTTTTCTCCCTTTTCATGTTCAGCACCACTCTGTACCCTGGTATAGTTCTTCAGTGTCGATTGGCCACTTGTGGTACAGTACGATGGCAGTGAGTGCGTTTCTGGAAGCGATTCAGATGGTGTTGCCTGGGGTTTCACTCTTCCTTCTCTGGTCTGCTTTGCCAATGGATAGTGGATCTTCAGCGAGACCTTGCTTTTAGGGTCCTTTTCTGTCTTTCTTTGTAAGCCTAGCTCTTGCCTGGAAACCGCTTGCTTTGTGAAACAAAACTTCTTCCCTCACAATTACCAGCCCTTTGAAATGTTCTACTTTGTGTAAACTCTAGGAAGTCAGAGAAATCACAGTTCCCAGAAGTCCCAAAACCTACTGTTAATTACTGTTTTCCACAAATTCCTTCACAGAGCGCCTCATATATAACACAACCCTAGCACAAGTGTTTTCTTCCCTCCCCTACTATGTGACCAACAGGGGCATCTTCTTTTTTATTGAAAAAGGTTGAAGAGGTCAGATGCAGGGTACCCCAGCTTGTGGGGGTTGGGTAAGGGGGCACATAGGCGTGGTGAGCCACCTCTCGCCCACAGTGGAAGGACCATGTGGTGGCAGAGGAATGAGTCCCGTCAGCTCACAATGACAGTTTCCCTCCATGTCTGAAGGGCAGGGCCTTTCTGGAACCATGCAGCAACTCCTGAGGATACTCGAGACCATGCACAAAAATACCCTGAGGGAGGACTGAGCCCATGGGGAGTTCTGTGGAAAAGCTGAGCCTTACAGGAAAGCCAATGCCCAGTGCTCATGTCTGTGTGGGTCAGATGGGCTTCTGGATAAAAACCACTTGGTGCTGCTGAAGCAGCCGGCAGGGCAGGGCAGGGCAGGACCGCATATAAATACTGCTGATCCCACACAACTCCGGACACGAGTGGCGTTTTTGAGCATCTGCGCTCTGCACGTGTTTTCCTGTACATGAGTGCTGGCGCGCTCTGTCACGCCTCACCATGGCCGTCCGTGGCTGTGTACACTTGTGCAGCATCAACGCTTCTGATGCTCTGTTTTTGTTATAAGGCTCTCTGGCTCAAAATAACAGGACTGATAGTAAGCATTTGGATGTGCAGTTCAGACTGAGTGTAAAATGTACCATGAAGCATCGTGGTGATTGATAAACATTGATAAGCGGGATTTGCTGTTTGAGCAGGTAGCCTAATAAGTAACCACAGGCAAAATGAGGCCCTGTAACTGCCAGATGAGCTGACTACAAAGGGATAGAACATATCTGTCCAGTGCTGCCTTGCCTCAGGTGCCTTCAAACAGATGCAGAAGAATGATTCAGGCCCTAGCATGCATGTTGACTTCAAGTGAAACCATGGATTTGTGATTAAAACACCAGCAGCTAGGCAGGAACAGGAGCCCTCAGAGATATTAAATGCTATGAAGTCAAGCAGGCAACTCCAAACGACTTGGCAGGCCTGTAATGTGTTTCTTCTTCTAAACACACCCATGCCTCGTTAATATATATCCCCATTATGTCTTTCATAAATCGTATGTAAAAATTTCCGCTTGTTTGTGCCCGGTGTCCAGACTAAGTGCTATGAGCTCAGACCTGCCTCCTAAGACTCACACGAGGCAAATATTTAATCTGTGCGTGCACACGTGTGAAATTTACACTGATGTTTTTCTCTTGTGTTTGTGCAAACTATTGGCATTAATAAGAAGAAAATAAGGGGAAAACAAGTCTTGAAAAAAGCCGGAAGAACAGAGAAACATGGCGGGCTGTTCACAGTTCATGTAGATGTGCTAAAGCGGAATGAATGATAAAAGACAGGAATACATGCTGTAAACCCTGGTTCAGCTCTGTCAAAACTGAAGTGAACCTGATCCATCATTTGAGAGATTGATAAAGCAAGTGTGCTTGAAAAATTTGCTCACATGTAATTTACAAGAACCCCACAATGCACTGACTCACATAGTTGTTCCATCCACCTGGTATTTTAATTATCTTTTATATAATGGTAGTGGTATTATTTGTTCCATGGTATCATATTTCCTATTTTAAAGTAATGTAATAATTGATTTTTTTATTCTTGTCTTTGATTTATTGACTGTTTACAGAAACTAATTAGGTACAGATAATGAGGTACAGGTGTACACTAATTTCATTTTTTAAATAATGACCAAAACTATGACAATCTGAAACAAAGATAAACATCCAAGGAGGATTCCACAACCCTTCTGTGGCATGAGGATGTAGTTGCCATGGTCACAGTTCAGACTCAACTACTGGTCTTTTATTGTCTTCATCATGCTGGTTTCCTGCTGTGAAAAAACACAAGTGACTTAGAGAGTTGAGGACTGTGAACCTGTGAACTTCCAGCTCACAGCATGCTGACAGAAAGCAGGCCTAGTCTCTCCTCGCAGGGGTACAGGAGTTCCCTATGTGGTTTTTACTATGTAGTATAAATGGATTTTTCCGTGATCACTGTGCTAAAGAATCAGCGTCAAAGTCAGTATTTAAGAAAAGCTCATTACTGAGCAATTAGATCTCGGTGAGGTACAAAGCACTTGGGCAGAACAGAAAACCATTTCTTGATTCAGGAACACTGAACAGTGTTGAGGTCACGGTCAAGGATCTCCTAGAAGGCAACAGAGAAGAAAACAAACCGAAGTGTATGGACATGCAGAGATTGTGCACCGCTCACAAATTCTCTGCCATTCTAACAGTACATTGGCGGTTAGGGAGATGGTTATTGGCAGGCTGTGGTGGGTTGTGGGGTGGGATGGTGGAGGGACTTCCCAGCCAGTGGAATGCAGGGGTGGTCACGTGATTCAGCATTTCTCCATTGCCTGACTCCTGCACTCCACAACACAAATCCTGCCA
This sequence comes from Chitala chitala, assembly GCA_025773905.1. Lineage (NCBI taxonomy): Eukaryota > Metazoa > Chordata > Actinopteri > Osteoglossiformes > Notopteridae > Chitala > Chitala chitala. The sequence continues at coordinate 9,734 of JABJVR010042711.1, forward strand.
GCCTTTAATTTCAGAATCCAATCCTCGCACGTAGTAAAGTTTCACAGAGGACACCCATGCGAGTCTGCAATGGTTTTCTTGCGGGGCATGATCAGTTATAGGTGGGAAATAATTAATTTGCAGTCATATGAATGAAGCAGGTCCTTATATATACATATATATATACACACCCATCCAAAAAAGCCCAACTAAGGTGGTACTGAGTTGTAATTTATACCAATGTTGTCAAAGTACAGTAAGCACATTGTGCAAAAATGCAATAACTTTGTGTCGCATTGGTCAAGAATCTGTTGTTGATGCATTGCTGCAGTGCCTTTGGGCCTGTTATTTACCACTGAAGGTATTACTGTCCTCTCTACTTTCAGAAAGTCTCTTTCTTCTTGTGTCCTAAACCTCCCCATTATGTCAGTTGGCTGCATGATTCTCACACAGGGCTCAGCACAGCAATATACTGATTCATTTAAGTACATCTGTATGAGTGTATAGTGAAACCATGTGCCTTTGCTGAATTTATTAACAAAGCTATGCACTTCCAGTACATTGAGAGAATTAAGCGTCTTGGTTTAGGGTCTCCAGTTTGTGGAGGTCCTTCAGAGAGAGCCACTATAAGCTCAACTTTGTGTGGATGTTATCCAATGCCAATGACATGTTGGCAGAAGCCCGTGGTGACATGTGACGTAGTCAGCTGTTGATACATGAGTTGGTGCGAAATGCTGGAAAAACAGGGCCTTAGTAGAAGATTAAATCCGTTTGATAACAGGAAGAATGGCCATCTGTTTCTACACAAATGACTACAGAAAGGAGGTTCTGTGCTTCTTGGCAATGGCCTGCAGCCTGTTTCGTCCAAACACCGTCAATTTTCCTTTTCATTAGTAATAGATTCAATTAAATAATCTTTCTGAAATTCCATTATAATTCACAGTGTATTTCTTCCATCAAAACCAGGCCTATTCACTGATCAATTAGAGTGAAATTACGCAAATAGCCATCCATCAGTCCATCTTCAGTAAGCGCTTATTCAATTAGGTTTGCAAAATTTTGTGAGACATGGGTCAGGAGTCAGTGTACGTACACTTCTGACCACCCCCCAGGTTTATCACAGAGTGCTCAGACACATTGAGACACATGGGAATTCATCTGAGCTGCATGTTTTTGCAATGTGTATATCTCAGAATACACACATGAACATGAAAAGAGCATACAAACATTGGGCTGCAGACACTTGCAGACCCACTGACCTGCAGGTAAGATCCAGTCACCCAATAAAACATTAGGCCCACACTGCTAAGCCAATGAAGGAAGATGGAAATCAAGTGGTCTTACAAAGTAATGAAATCCTCAGGTCCAATTTGCAGCGTACATTGCATAACAAGTGCTGAAATAATGAAGCACTGGGACCTGAGGCGCATGCTTTGCTTCAGCTCCATCAATGAAACATCCAGCTGCACAATGAGGATCCCAAAGGGGTAACTCTGCCGTGGAACACAGTACATCTCGTGTAGGAGAACAGGGAACAGAGGATTGCAACAGTAGCAAATTCAAGTACCTGTACGTGGGTAAATGGGTGCTGGGCAAAAAAAATTCCACAATGAAATTATTTGAAGTCTGTGTATCTTTTATGTATAGTCTTCCTTTTTTCACATAATCTTTTTTCCCCCGTTGTTTGAAATTCTCAGAATGCTGTTTTTTCCTTTATGCCTCTCCTGGGTTCTTTTATTCTTAACAACATGCATCGTAAATACTGACACTGGGAAACGTCATGGAAAGACACGAAAATTTAAGACATTTGCAGAGGAATTATCTCGCCTTATGTAAATAACATGGGGGTTAATGGCCAGCAGGTGACAGATGCTTGCCAGTGAGTTCTGAGGAAGGCCAGTCGTTGGCACCAGAAGACTGGTGATAAGGTGTTGGTCATATTAACTGCCTGGTGCACTTTATCTCTCCCCTCCATCTTTATTTTCTCTTTCCAGTGGGACCTTTGCCATTACGCCTGCAGTTGGCACGAGCATGTAGTCCTGCTGCCTGCCAGGAATGCTATGGCTTTCAGGAGAGTTATAGAGAGTTATGGTTTTCAATGGTCACTAGGGAGCCAGAGTAAACATGGCAGATGTGAGCAGCTTTAAAATAAAACTGAGATACTCCACATTCCCCTTGCCACCTCATCTTCAGCTGTACTCACACGCTCTGGTCAGGGTGACATCTGATAGGCTTACATATACAACAGAGTCTATCTGTGTTAGAAAAACTTCACAGATAGATTTTTTGCACTGGATTGCTTTTTTGAACACTGTCTTGTTTGGCTTGAGCTCAGCTGACATTTTAAAACATTGAGCTAGTATTGAGGTTACACTGTAGAAGGACATTAGCAGTGCTACCCCACGGCCAAGCAGGTGACCTTTACATAATAGTTATGAGCAAAGCCTCTTCTCTTGTTGTAAAACTACCAAATTCTTGTACTGGAACCTGAGCTCTACCTGAGAACCCAGGTCAAAGATTTATTTGCACGTATTCTAATCTTCAAGCTGGATACCAGTTACTCCGTTTCCCAGGAGAAAATTTGCAGTCACAACCTGGATTAAACCTTTACGCTGCTCATTCAATTTCTACTTTAAACATGCAGAATTGAAAAATTGAGACTTCAGAGTGCTCAATAATGTAGGGTTGATTAGAATGATTAGAAGTAAAATCTGTGGGAGGGATCAGCGTTGGTTGATTAATTATCTAAAAGGCTGAGAAGGACATGCATTGATGAGTAGGACGGACAAACTCAAGTCAAGTACAGATTAGACCACTAGGAAGTAAAAATCAGCGGTTTACTATCTTGAAATAAGCCTCAGCAAATGGACATTTTTTGGTGGGTGGGGGGTAGGTTCTGGACACCTATGTTGATACTAAGTATGGTGTTCTGTTAAGTTTAATGTCATTGACACAGAATGGAGGATATGGTGTGAATGGCAAAAAGAACGTTGAGGTGTCAGTGAAGTTCAGGGCTGAAAGACCACCTCTTACCGGCCTGACCTGTTCGGCAGGACGGCGAGCCTCACCGCCAAGCGGCTGCGCAGCTCGTACCGGCGGTGTCTGTCGCACTTGACCACGGAACAGGTCATGTGCATGTGCAGTGCCTGTGGCTTCTCTCTGAGCAGCCCATCTGACCTTGGTGCTATTAAATGAGGGCCGCTCTCTAAGCCTTGGTGGAGACTGATCGGCTTGCGGTCGTTTGGGAGGCCATCCCCAGTAAAAGTAGTCACAAGAACCTTCTGAATTTAGATGGATTGCAGGGAGCCTGGTTCTGAATGAGCATTGATTCGAGGATGTCATTTTTACAATCCCCTGCAGTAATCTTATAATGGCCTTGATGGAAGTTTCCAGCCCCGGTCCTTGCATTGTTCCCCTTAGGCTGTGCTCTGCATTGCTCTCAATACATATTATTAACCAGACAGGAATGCTGCTCCCTTCGACAAGAGAGGCTTGCGAACTTCATTTTTTATTTAAGAAATTATTTCTGAGTCTTGAGCTGTCAAAATACCTCTCAAACCGTGTTTGCTTTTGGAAAAGAGACAATAAAAGTAATAAAAATGTTTTAGTTTTTGTCTTCCGTGTTGCATAGCAGGGATTCTCCTCATAGCTGAAGTACATAAAGCCTTTTGTGCAGCCTTTGTTCCGTCTCTTGCTGTAAGCCGCTGGTGTCGGCACGTTTTTCCCTTCCTGAGTGGAAACTTAACAGACGATTTTTGTGACAGAAAGCAGGAATGTTGCCATGTTACACTGATTGCTTGGACTTTTCGGTTTCATCGAAGGAGTGCTTTCAGCTTCCTCAGCCCGTTTCCTGTGAAGTTGTTCTATGGCAGGTACTGTGCTTAGAGTGGACTCCTGATGGAACATTGCAAGTTAGTACTTTGTCATAATTTTCTTTGACATGCCTGCTCATCGAATGTTGCAATATGTACTTTTTGAGTATGTACCTGTACCCAGTGCTGCGTGTTGTGTGGTCGCTAATGCTGTTAGCCGTAATGGAGTTGAGCTTCACTCGACTGTGAGCTCTGGTGTCCGGCAGCTGAGCTCTGCTGCTCCGCTGTCCCTGCTCCGACCTTGGGCTCAGCGGCACAGGCAGCTCCAGTCACCTTGGCCAGAGAGCAGCTGTGCTGCAAAAAGAAAGGCGAGTTGGTGCAACTTAACGAGCTTCTGATGTCCAAGGTGCCTGATTGCTCACGAGTTTATACGGCAGTAAATCTGGAGTAAATCAATGGCGCTGAAACATCTGCTTTGAGCGACCCGGTCGCTGTCAAAAGGGCAGGAGCAGGGTGAGACAGGGATGGAAGATCGAGGAGACATTACTGCTGAGGGTCACTGTGTCAGGGCTGTGAGTCCACTTCATCCCTGCTTCCCCACCCCCGTTTCGTATCAGCTGGCACACGTGCCCTTGTCTGTTGTGTCTATAGAGTTGAGTTTTGGGCACAAGATTTCTGTGGTAAGCACATCTGGGAAATGATTTATCTAGCTGTCTAGAGATAGCGTCTGGCTTTTCCTTGAGCTGCCTCGGCCCTGGATTTTGAATGGTCTGTATTTAATTTTGGGAATAAATAGAAATATGGTGTGATGACAGGCTGCTGATATGTTTTGCAGTCAGTAAAACAAATATCAATCAGTGTCTGAAAATTCAGCGCCTGTAAATGTTCAGGTATGTTGGTTAAAATTGCGGTCTCTTGTTCTTTTGACAAGCTTGGATATTTCTCCATGGTATGTCCTGGCAGTTTCAAGAGGAACAGGATTTTTCCATTACACGGTTTGAAATCGTGAATAATTTTCAAACCTATAATAGATATACACATTTTCATTTTGGCATTTGTTTTTACCTTCTGTAACGACAGCAAATGTTTTCAAAGTGCCTTCTGTACAGGGCTGTTTTTAGTGTGTTGACAGGCACTTCCAAAATTTTAATTTAGAGGTAAGATCAAGTAGGTGTCTGATGGTGCATTAATTAAAGTCAGTGCCTTAACTTGGAAGTTTAATGCTTAAAATCTTAGGAGTGCATGTTTTTTTCTTCTTGTATTTAATGTCCGATGCCCAAAGGAGTTCCACAGTATTAATTCTTAGGAAGGTGCCTTTATAAAAATATCTGGGTACAAATGGATAAAGGTTCCTTTAGATGAAAAGGCTTGTGAAACAATTGAATTATTAAGTGTTGATTAGGAAAGAGAAGTGCATGAGTCCTAACCAACATGTGATTTTGTTTTTTTAATAGATCCAACCTCAGCAGACTTCCAGCAATTTGAGACACCTGTGTTAGAGGGAGCTCTGAGAGGTTATCTACAGGGCCTCTCTACCCCCATCATCCCAGCCATGATCTACAGTGAACTGGTCTATACAGCCCAAGGTAGGGTTCACACCCTGAGACAAGCAGAAAGCTTTGCGCGTACTTTGACTGGAGCAGCCCGTGCCAGAGGGTGCTAACGCAGGTGGAGCAGGCCAGCTGCCTCTCTGCATGTAAACGTTTATACATGTTAATCGCTGTTTGAGCACGGCGTGTGTTGGTGCCGCCTGTGGCTTGTCTTTGTTTGCGTGTTGTGTTGTAAATGTTGTACCGTGGCTCAGTCCACACTAACAGGTCGTGGAGACACGATAGCCCTGGTAGTGTTGTCCATGCAGCCTTATTTTGCACACTCACCTGGAGTCATTTGTGTAGTTCAACATATTCTTAAGATAAATGCACAGAATGTTCCTACATTGCACGAAAATAATAATGAGGTACCGTAAGAAATCTGCGTCATTAAAAGTTTGAGTCACTATGTCAAGGTAATCAAGTCAGCCCCTTTTATCTCAATTGTGAGCACAACTCCCTGTTCTCATTACAATTATAGTTTCAGTGTACAGTATTAGCAAAATTAATGTGTTGTTATTCCTAACAATTTTGAGTGTTTTTCTGCTCACTTTTCTGGGTTAAACAGGTTCTGTTTATCTCACAGATGACTACATATCTTTTACATTAGGTGTCTATCTTATATACCTGCCACTTTGTTCCTTCCAGACCTTTTGCTTTTTGCTGTAAACTTTGCTTCCCCACCAAAGCATTAAAATCTGAACACTTCAAGGCATTAAATAAAGGCTTGCTTTAGATGCCTTTGGATTTCTTCCAACGTAATATCATTCTCCAAATCTCATTGTGCTGAAATCTTTAGAGTGGTGTCTTTTTTAAAGAGCAGATAATATATTTTTTATTAGCACAGGAACCTGCAGGGCTCAGTAGCTTGTGCCTTCATACTGCATTGTACAGCTTCGCTAAACCGCCGGTTGTATAATGCTGAATGCAGGTGCCAGTGGATGCCAGTGCCTGCAGGTTAACTCACACCATCTCCCTGTGACCCCTTCTGAGCTGGCTGTTCACTCAAAGCCACTCTGCCTGCTTTGCCTTGAGCCTTCACAGGCAGGCCATTTGTTAGCTGTAGCTATGCCCAGTTCATCTCCAGCTTCAAATAAGCTCGGCTCTGGTTCTTGATGTCTGGCTCTAATTTTGAGCCTTTGCTGCTAGGGCTGTATGTAAAAGTTGACTGTAGATTACACACCACTGTGTCAGCAGTGCTAAACCCATGTACTGTGTTCTTGGAGTAGCATTCAGAGGGCCCTGCTGAGGTTTCCCTCCTAATATTTTGAGAACGTCCCCTGTTTCTGCTAAGTTTTTATTTTTAAATATTGATATTTAGTTTATTCATCTGCTGAAGAGCTATTCAACTTCAGAAAGCTCAGGGGCCACAAAGTAGGATTCCTCTGGCCCTGAGGGCCTTACAGCTAGTTTTCACATGCATATTACATTATACTTATTTTTATATGAGTAATGTCAAATGCCTTGGACTCCTGTCCTAATTAAACGGCACTGTGTCCCAAATAATAGCAGAATCTACTCTATAAGCAATGTAACAAATGGTGGCATCATGGTATTAAGAAAAATGTATGTGGTTATCTGCACAAAATTTTATGATGATGTTGAATGTTAGCTAATTTTGTTATACCTGTTGTTTGTTGGTAGATTAACACCGGTTTATTATAGACTTCATCAAAGCAAATTCTTCCTGTGCTCATTGGCAATTTTATGCTTTACCGTTTTTTTCTTTTCTTTTTCTTTATTTGTTTAGCCTTTTTTTCATATTGAAAAGAGAAACGACGTATTATTGTTAGCCTCTTCAGATGTGGATGTGTTAATGTGGATTTGTGCTGAAAATGCTTTCAGATAACAAAAAATACTTTTTGTAACTGGGATTTTTGTAGCCTAAAAAAACAGAGTGATCGATACTGCAAAACAGAGCTGCAAAACGACGCCCTGGGGGGTCACGGGTTGAGTAGCCTGAATCTAGACCATGGCCCCCTTGTGTCTCTCATCCTCATGCCAATTGCTTATCTGTTCCTGCCTTCACCAGTCAATGCCTTTGCATGAACATCTGTTTCTGGACAGTACTGTGTACTGTGCCCATCATGTGACACACTCGTGTTCTGATTTAAGCACCTCAGTCCTGACTGTGAAGTCCCCAGTTAAGATATCTACTAACTGTTTGAGTTGCACTCGCAGCTCTATGGAGCGGGCTGGTCACAGTTTATCTGTATTGGTCAGGAGTAAGGGGGAGAGGCCGAGACAATGAGGAGCAACACCTAGACACCAGCCACTGGTAGCCATAAAGGTCATTAGACTGACCTCTATTGGACTTCAAGATTATCAGCCATCCATCACTGACCGGCCCTGTCTCTGGCCGCCCGTATCCCTGAGCCCCAGGATACTTGTTATGTGTAAGCTCCCAAATAAAAGCCAGCCTTTCTTTAATTCTGTGAGCTGTGGCCATTATTCAACACAGAAGTAGAGATGACAGGCTTGCGATGCCTGCAGACATACTCCACACCTGGAGCCAAGTGTTCATATGCCACAACACCATGACAGCTGTGTGATTTCTCATTGGACTATACCTCTTTCTGTCATTCTTTAAAGCTTAAGTTCTCTCACCTAACGTAAGGTAAACCTTCGGTCAGATGACCGTGTGCCACTTCCTGTGCTTGGTAATATTTAAAACACCAGATCAAAATGTCCCAGTGAACATGGCATTGTTACTGCAGGTAAACGTGTCTTTCAGTTTGAGAAAAACTAGTTTAGCAATCTCGTAGAGATGTCCAGTGTTTGCTGTATGCACAGGGACCTGCTGTTTCTCCCCCCACTTAGTTCATACACCCCCCTCCTCCCATTTCCTCCAGTGTTACAGCATGGTTCCCAATGACAGCAGCCAACATATGTTTACACATTTAAATATGAAACCTGAATAACAAGAACAACTGTTTGTTATTAAAGTGTTTCTTGCACTTTTGGTTTGGTAAAACTGTGAGAGACAAAAGCCTTTGGCAGTGTTTGGAAATCTCAAAATGGTTCTTTGAACACATTGAATGGTGTACTTAATCAGTGTACACATTGAAAGCATCAGTGTAAAAGAAGCACTTGTGTACCCAGTCGGAAGGCTTAGGTGTGTGTTTTCCCATGCTGCATGTGCACGGAGTGTTAGCATGTCTCTGTCCTTCAGCTTAGCCTTACAAAAAAGATACATCTGAATAAAATAAACACAATTCAGTCATGTAATTTAAAGTCCTGTTGATTTAATCGGCTATTACAGTGTTTCACAGAAAGGCATAAAATAGGACTGTGCACAGTTAAAAAAAAAAAAAAAAAAAAAAAACATTATTGTTCTTTTAAAAACCTGTTCTGTTTCGCCATTCGCTGCAGAGACTGTGAACATAGAGGAGTGTGGACAGCAGGTGAGACGGATCCTGGACTCCCCCAGCATCCCACAGACAAACCGCCATCTCCTGCTGCACCTCACCCGCCACCTGTGCAGGGTGGCACAGGCACAAGGCCATGGGAGTCCCAGGATGCTGGGGCATGCTTTCAGTGAGGTGCTGTTTGGGCACTCTGTCTCCAGGTAACAGGGTGACCTTTTGCCAATCCAAACAAGAAGTGTGTGTGTGTGTGTGTGTGTGTGTGTGGGTGTGTGTGTGTGTGTGGGTGGGTGGTACCCTACAAGCTCAGCCAGAGAGTGATTGTGGAAAAGTTACTGATATAGGAGTGGAAGACATTAATTACAAAGGTTTCTCAACCAAACTCACCTGTTTGTCACACAGTTCCATTCATGTGTGTGAAACTACATGATCTGTGCATGTCAGCATTATATTTCACCCTAAATCATGAGGGCTGACAAGCAGTCACATTAGTGTAGTGTAGTATAGTACAGTATAGTATACCTAGGTCAGGGCTGACAAGTGCTTAAATCAGTATAGTGTTACCATTTTAATAGTACCCAGGCTGGTACAAACTCTTCCATAACACTTTCAGACTGGCGTTCAGTCATATTGAACAGATAGGTAGTTTAGACTTTAATTTGTGAACATGCGTTTATTGACTAGGCCGCTGTGGGATGCAGTGTGTCACTAAGCGAAATACTACAAAACACAGATCATGCTGAAAGTGGCGCTGTGGACGCTGTGTATATCTATGCAGTGTGTGAATCAGAGATACAACTGTTATATTTACCTACCAGAATAAATAGTCATTATTATAATAATATAAAAAATATCCTTTAACTGGTTGTCATCAAATTGACAGGGGAAGATAATAAGTACAACCTTAATTAATGCCAAATTACATACAGTAAACAACCATGTTAATAGCGTAAATGTATGTGGTGCAACATGGTAAAAGCATATGTTTCTTATCCTGTTTTTATGATCCTACAAGGCCATCCCCTTACCAGTCAATTTAATTAATTTGGCATGTGAAGACAAATGTATGGTTTTTATGTGTATATTTTCTTGTATGCTGTTGTTCAGTTTAGCAAGAATTAATCACTTACATGTGAGATTTTTACTTCTAACCAAACCAGCTCTCAATAGCCACACAGGAAGCATAGTAAATATGAAGCAAAATTAAAAGAGCAATTTAAACGAAGTATTAAAACTACTATTCAATGTGACATTTTAAGTGGAGAGCATGCTTGGTTAAATCCACTGAAGCCATGGCTACTTTAGAAAGCTATATGGATTAGGGGAAGAATATATTGGGCAGTGTGTATTTAATAAGTGAACTAGAAAGGGAGATGTAAAATTCACACATCTGTGCCAAATCAGCATACCAGGGGCATTAAGACGTAGTAGGGAACCATTACATAGATGCAATGTGTACAGTTAGGACTCATCTAACCTCTGAAAACACTGTATTTCTTTTCCAGCAAACTTCATCTGCCTTGCAGGTCATTTTTCACTAGCAACTTTAACTTTTTTTTTTTGACATGGAAAATATGAACCCTATTTCTAAGAGTAAAATGCACACAATAATCCCATCAGTTTATTTGCCCAGTGAGAGGTTACCATGTTTCCTACATAGTCGCCGAACCACACGATCATGAAGTGAACCACATGTGGGCCAGTGTGTGCCCAATATGACCCAAATCTTGTGTGCCTTTGCAGTGCAAACGTGAACCCGGAGCACCACGTCAAGATAATCGAGGCCCTGGTGATGGTGGGAGGTTTGACAGAGACGCTGGCTGCTCCAGGTAGGACGTGGTTGTCTTCTCCCATCTCCTGCCTCCTCCCCAGCTGTGGGGACAACCTGGTGTTGGTCAAGTGCCCCTTCAGTTTGAAGATCAGCACCAAGGCTGTGCTTTTACTTTGTCTCAAGGTGTTGGTTCTCCAGCCTAGCCTGCCTTTTGTGTTTTAGTGTGTTGCTCAGTTTTTTTTTTTATTTCCTTGTGATTGTCATGCACCTCTTCTGTACTAGTCATTGCTTTGATAAAACATTTAGCTGTCTGTAGTCTCTGTGCGCAGAATTGTGTGCTGAGTTTTTTAATTGACTTTATTGGCCAGGACCAGTGATTTGAAGCTATTTTTGTCATAAGTGTAGATATGTGTCATGTTCTGGACTGTTAGCAACAACTAAGGCTGCTAACAGATTGAAAAGAGGGGGAGGAGATGGTGGTAAGAGCTGGCAATGATGTCGGGAAGAGGTGGTCGGGTCTTACTAAATATAGATTTATTCTGACACGTGGCTTTATCTCTAAATCCAAACCTGGAGACAGCCATGGAGCTGTGAGATGGGTTTTCCATCTACCCATAGATCAAAACAGGCTAGCAGATAGTTCTGGTGGAAGGGAACTTGCACATGCTGAATGGAAGAAGTGATAGAACATCCCAGGCAAGGACAGTCACTATCTATAACACTCAACTGGGTTTTGGCAGGCATCGGAGATAATGAATTCTTGCTATCCTGCAGGTTGCTGGCTGGATTGATTTGTTATAAGTCTGTTTTGTGGCCTAATGAATTGAATTGGCTCAAATGAAGATCTGTGCTCCATAGTTTGTAACTTGTAACTTAAGAATTTCTCCTAGGCACAACATGTGGGTGTTTCAGTAATACAGACTATGTTATCTCCTGCAGCTAGTTCAATAAAACATAGAAACTGATCTGTGGAATTTGTAAGCTACTGTAACTAATTTGTTTGGGAGCAGTATTGTGCTGAAGTGAGTTGTGCATTTAGTTTAAACTGTTCTCCAACTGTGAACACGCACTTCAGCTTTTCTCCTTCAGACCTTTCTGTGACACTACAGCTGAAGAGGAGCAGATGTTTTTTTTTTTTTCTTTTTCCCCAGCTGCTTTAAAAAAAAAAAAAAAACTGCACCTAAAAACCAACACGCCCAACATGACATTATCGGGAGACTGTGTGCTTTGGTGTCTGTGTAGAGCGGTGGAGGAAAGACAGGACTGTTAGCCCCTGGTGACACTTAAAGCAGAGCGGGCCCTTTTTAATGAAACACAATAAAACCGCAATCATAAATTATCACACAGGACGGCCAGGTCAGAACGTACTTGATAACTCTGAGGGAAAAGGGGGTCTGAGTGTGCCTTAGTAGGAACACGGTTCCGCTGAACAGGGCCATGCAGAGCTCCCATCTAGAGGAGCAGAATTACATAAAGGAACATCGAGTACGGAATAAGACCTGTCTGTCTGCAGTGTCCGCTACAGATAACAAAGTGACAGGTTTCTGCATACTCTAAAATTCAAGTAAAAAATAAAATCTTTCTGTCTTAAATATTGCACAATGCATGGAACTATGTAGGTCTTACTCAAGATAATGAGCAAGCTGGTGTTAAGTCTGAAAATTTTGAATTTTTTGGTGTCTTACCTGCTAGTTTTAGCAATCATCTTTCACCTTTCAGACTGAACAGTGAGCACAACTAAGGAAGGTGGCCTAAGTTTTCATGCAGGTATGAAGTAATAGTGGGAATTCCTAACAGCCATGCCATTCAGTTTGTGGTGCCAGGTATTTCATGCTATTGCCAATAAGATTGTAGTATTTGGCAAAACCTTAGTATTGTAGTGTTTTTGTATTGGCCGTGGTGGCTGCTTCATAATGTGATGAGTTTTAGTGTGCAGTCAAGAACTTAACTGGCTCTAACAAAAAAATGTTATGTTTAAGTCTTTTAGTTTTTATGATTAGTTACCATATGTGAAAACATGAAAATGCTCGATTGGATTAAGATCTGAAGAATTTGAAGGCCAAGTCAACACCTCAAACTCATGTTCCTCAAACCATTCTTGAAACATTTTTTGCAGTGTGGCCGGGTATATTATCTTACTGAAAGTGGCCACTGCCATCCGGGAACACCTTTCCATGAAGTGGTGCACTTGGTCAGCAACGATGTTTAGGTAGGTGGTACATGTCAAAGTAACATGCACATGAATGGCAGGACCCAAGGTTTCCCAGCAGAACATTGCCTAAACCATCACACTGCCTCCTCAGGCTTGCCTTCTTCCCATAGTGCATCTTGGTGCCATCTCTGCCCCAGGTTAGTGACCCACATGCACCTGACCATCCGTGTGAGGTAAAAGAAAACGTGATTCATCAGACCAGGCCACCTTCTTCCATTGCTCTATGCTCCAGTTCTGTTGCTTACGGTCCGTTGCCCATTGTAGAAGGTTTTGGAGGTGGACATGGGTCAGCATGGGCGCTCTGATCAGTCTGAGGCTATGCAGCCCCATATGCAATAAGCTGTGATGCACTTTGTGTTCTGACACCTTTATATCAGAACAAGCATTAAATTTTATAGCAATTTCTTCTATTGGAGTGGACTACACGAGCCAGCCTTCACTCCCCACGTGCATCAATAAGCCTTGGCTGCCCATGACCCTGTTGCCGGTTCACCGGTTTTCCTTCCTTGGACCACTTTTGATAGGTCCTGATCATTGCAGACCGGGAACATCTCACAAGAGCTACAGTTTTGGATTTGCTGTGACCCGGTCGTCTAGCCATCAATTTGGACCTTGTCAAAGTCACTCAAATCCTGCCCATTTTTTCTGCTTCCAACACATCAACTTCAGGGACAAAATGTTCTTTTGCTGTGTAATATATCCCACCCACTTCCAGGTGCTACTGCAACAAGATAACCAATGTTATTCACTTCACCTGTCAGTGGTCGTGTTATGGCTGATTGGTGTATGTTGAGGTAACCACCCTGCTGGCTTCCACATGTCTCCATTTTTTTTCTCTTTTTAAATAGCTTTTAATAAGAGCAGAAAGTCTGCTGGAAGCTGCTGTCAAATTGTGTGAGTGAATTGTGGAATGACATCATAGACACAAGTGTAGCTCAATCCGGTCCCGACACTGACATCCCAGAGCAATGGGTCTGGCACAGTGTGCTGCACATGCAGGTCACAGAGGGTGGAGAAGTGCCAGAACCATGTTCTCACTTTGACCCTTTTCCTTCTTGTATGTCACGCAGTGGGCAGACTTCATTTATTTATGAGCATGGTGTGAGACCTGACCTTTTCCTACTTAGATAGGAAGACCCAAGGAAAGAACAAAAAATCGTCAAGTAACAAAATTTTAAAAAATGGTAACTACACACTGGGCCTCTCCCCTCAAGCACTTTCCTAAAACTGGATTGAGCAGAATGAACTTCTCACAGCCTATCTCTCTCTGCTCATTAGGTTGATTCAATCCAAAGAAATGCACTTAAAATTACCCTTACTCACTCACTCAATTACTCTCTCAAATACTCACTCATCCATCCATACACATGTGCGCGCGCGCGCACACACACACACACACACACATATTAGTTCTCTTCCTTTTCTTCCCTCTCTCAGAGGTACACAAACCCTTGGCCATTGCAGGTTTTCCCTGAATGCACCTGGCCATTTACTTCCCATTAATGCAGCCAAAACCTTCTTTGTCAAACGTGTGTTTAAAGGCAGAGCTGTCAGTTTCACATGCGCTGCTTCCCTCCCAGAGGACTGTACCTGTCAGCACCTGATGGATTCATCAGCATGTTTGTCGTCGCTCTGGAACGCAGCGGGGGAGGAAATGAAAGCTCTGCAGCTTAAAGCGAGATGGCTCTCCTCTCACACGTGCTGAGACTGCACTCGTTCTTCCCCTCGGCCTGCTCTGGGCCTGCTGCTTATTCCCAGGGACCTGCTTTGAGATGTGCAAGAAGCACAGAGGTTTCATTTCGTTCACTGTCTGATTGTCCGGTAACCCAGACCCACAGACAGCTAGAAACAGCTGTGTTGCACTTGTGTGCCAGAAAAATTCTGAAGAAAAATCAACCTCAAAGGTTTGAGATTTTTATTTTTTTTTTTTGCTTTCCATCATTCCTGTTCTTCTGCTATTTCTCTCTGTTTTTTAATGTGAGTCAGCTCTCATTCGGTCCCAGCTGCCTACTGCGCCGTGTCACACCTTTTCTGTTCATTTAACTGTCACTTTCCACCAAGGACTCTGCTGTGGTCACGACATCAAATCCATTTATAGCCCAGTGTCGCTCACATTGTAGCAAGATGCGTCAACCGACACATGGCTTGGTGTTCATGACAAGAAGTTTGATTAGATGCACGTCCTAAAATAAATGATAGATACTTTTCATCCCCAGGGGGAAATGTAATAAATACAACATACATGTTACAACAATATTGTTTCTCTGCGCTTAACCCATCCTCTGGGGGACGAGCAGTGGGGAGCCACATGCAGTGCCTGGGGAGCTAGCGTTTGTGTGTCTTGTTCAAAGACCCAGCTGGGCTGGAATTCAAATTGGCAGACTTCCATATCCCAGCCTGATGTTTTATGTATTGAGCCACGAGACATATTATAGGCACCGGGAGTATTAAAGGACATGTTAACTCAAACATTTTCAAAGGATCGTTTCTCTTTACTTCACAAGGTGTATTCCATACTCATTCAAGTATAGCCTGAATGAAGCCATGTCTGTGCCCTCAACCTTTTTGGCCAGCAGTGTATCTCAGCTGAGCTGGAGGAATTGTGAAGCAGTAAGAGACACTAGTCCGCACCCCAGACTGAATCTGAGACCCGATCACTTAATCCTGAAACCAGTTCAAGTAATGGGAAAGCCCCAAGGCACGTCTGTGTTGAAGCATTAGGGGAAATATCTCAATGGAAGTATGCTTTAAGGATTATGTCAGAGTACAAGTTGCTGAGAAGGAGAATTTGCCTCTGCAGTTTCCCTCTTTGGTATCTAGCAGCATAGGGAGACTGAGACGGAAGGCAAGGCATAGGGAGCAGCAGGGAGAGGCAACAAGGACTGGAACCGCCCCACAGAGTTCAGCCAAATCCTCCTGGAATTCCCCATCCACCTCATGTCCGTGCTGACCCGATGACCAGCTTTGCACACTCACTGCGGTCTGCCATGGCTCCTCTGTGGCAGACAATGGTGTGTTTCAGTGCAGTGCACAAAGGAGAGATTCACAAAAATGTTCCCCTTTCCTGTTATTGCGTTACATCTACCCAAGGACTGGCTCCCTTTAGTTAACCAGTAAACTAGCCTCAGGGTCTCATGTGAAAGTAAGCATGCCTGTATTGGTTTGTTTTCTTTTTTTTCAGACTCTTCATTTTAGGAGCCAAAACTCTGTTCCTTCATTATAATGGATGTGCGGGAGGAACACAATGCAATGTTCTGTGACATGAAACAGTTGGTAAGATCTGACAACTCCTTGTTGAAATCCAGACAAGTCCAAGGAGTGTCTTGGGGTCCAAAAGCCTTAGTAGTTCAGCAGTGACAGTGTCCCTCCCCATGGCTGAGATACGGTAGTGCGTTATCCTCATATAAGTCATGAAGGGACATCAGAAATGCAGTAAGTGCACTATGTGAAGCCCCAACATCCTGTGTATGGTCGTTCGTGGGTTTTTTTACACTAATCAAATGAAATGAATGTGAGGCACAGAGGTGTCTGCATACTGGTGAAAGAAGCTCAGTTTGAGGAGCGATGGTTTGGAGATGTGGAGTGAAGTTTATGGAGGTTTATTGAGTAGCATGTAGAAAAGGAATAAACCCTATACCTCCTTCAGTGAGCTCAGAACCCACATGGTAATTGGTATTTGGAAAAACAGTTTCAATCAAAGTTCTTCTGTGCCTCAATCATTTCCTTCATCATTATAAGCAACTATTTTAAATTACAGCATAACTTTCAGTTAATATATTGCCAGGGAGAAGGATTTTACATCAGTAGTGAACTGTGTTATGAAAGACATTGTGGTAATACAGACTGATTTGTCAAAACCATGACAAAAAAATATATAATGTGCTTTTACAAGAGAAATCTAAAACAAGTCATTTTGTATAGTCGTATGCTAGTCTGAAGAAAATTGCTTCTCTCTTACTAGACCAGTGAGTGAGCTGGTTAGGTAGTGATCAGATATAGTTGAACACCTGAGTCCTTCTTCAGTGTTCAGTGTTATGTCCATCCACAAGCGTTTCATCCCAACACCAAAAACCTGGCTAAAAAGGCATAATCTCTTTGTTTCTTGTGTTTCTTTATTTATAAAACAAAAGAACACAAACTTTAGCTTAGAACATGCAAAAAAGAAAAAGAACATCTCATTAAGAGAGCAGAGAGCTCTTTGTTTCTGGAAAGCGTCCTGGCGCCCCATGATGTTCTTAAGCTCCATTAAACTTGCACTGATGATCATCATGGTACCCCAGCGCTTCTGGGAAATGGACCCAGGTGCGTTTGCTCTCGTGCAGGTCAGGAAAAGGGCATGGCTTAAGGCCTGATCTCCCGAGCAGCGTGGGCCAAGCCAGTGGCTGCTGATCCGCAGGGTACGGCCAAGGGCTTGTTAAGATCCATCCGGGCAATCGAAAGCAGATGTTAATCTTTTTAATCAGTTATAGAAGAAGAACCTGATTTCCTTTGTAAATTGCAAAACAAAATCCCTAACTAATGGGATGTCCTTAATCTTAAGAAGTTTACAGTGCTCAGCAGATTGATTGGGCTGTCCAAGATAGATTTGGCTGGATGGTAATGTTAAGATAAACCAATGTTTAGCATAATGATGCTATTGGAAGTTGTTCTTGGGGTAAGCAAGAAAAGTGATAAGTACTGTAGTTTATCATTGAGAGTGCTGGGAATTGATCTCTGTAATGGAAGTTCCTTCCTCTGGCAAGTTTGGAAGGAGTACGCTAAATACATTCACTAAGAAGGACTGAATCATCCAACTTCAACTCCATTGCTAGTATTTTTAAACGAAAAGGAAAATGTAATTCCTAGTGCCAAAAGTTCAATAAAAACTGTTTAATTTTTCAGGTTGTGGTTTTTACAAGCCAGAGCTCTGACCCGTGTGGTTGGAGAAGAAATGCATGCTATTATTTGAAAATGTACAAGGACCTAATTCAGCTCCACCATAAAATTGTAGAAATGTTTGAATTAAACACTCAGCGTGAGTTTTGGGATTGAGTTCAGGCCACTATCAGTTCTGACACCTGTGAGACTAAGCGTCAGCAAAAAAATTTTGTGGTTCTTCGGTACAGACGTGCACCATTTTTAAAGGTTATCTGAAAGGAAATGCAGTTAGAAGCTCTGAACCGTAGCAGATTCAGTACTAGTCTAAATGTGGTTAGTGGGCATTAGTCCTTTCCTGTCCCAATACCTTATAAATGAAGGTTCAATTTCCCCAAATGACAGCAAGTCTTAACTATTACTTATAACACCTTCAAATACTGAGCAGGTCACGCTAATTGTGGTAATAACCCACAGAGCAAAAACAGATTACAGTGCATCAGCGGCATTTCCATGACACATGTCACTGAGGATCAGCAATGCCAGCACTGGCATAAGAAATGCTGTATTTGCAGCGTTGCTTCACCAGGTCAGTTTCACTGTAGTGGATCTTTTGTGCTGTAGTGGAAAATTTGTTGGCTTTCCAAATCTGGATCAGCACCACATGTGTGAACTTATATTGTGTGGTAACTCCTAGAGTTTGTTCTCAGTCAAGAGTCCTGTGTTCTTTGCCAAGGCCATATGTGGATTAGTTATGCCTTGGCCTGAAATAAATGCTGTCATTCACTCAGGCAGACAAAGGTAATGAGTAAGATCTTGTGGAAAGTTTGTGAGACCTGCTTCATGATTATGGTACCCTTTCATAAATGACACTGGCTCTGTGCACTTGGGATCTACAGACCCAGACGTGCTCGCTGTCTATTGTGACGGGTTGTCCTTGCTGCCAAAATGAATTGGCGTTGTAACACCAAGGTACTAATCACTCAGGGTTTATCTTGACTGCCTGCTGGAAAAAGTGGCTTTATTCACCTGTCAGGCATCTGTGTGTCCCTGACTGCTAGTCATAAGAGCTGGATTACATCTCCAATAGCTCTTTAGCACCCCTTTAGATCACAAAGTGACTCTCGGCATGGAAAGAGGATGATATATGTGACTACGAGAACTCGCCAGAGCATTAATCTTCACCCACTTATTATAAAACCCAATAAACAGATTGTGTACTTACACTGGAACCCATCCAACTAATTTTTTAAAAGCAAATTTAAAAAGTGGTAAACGAATTGGGAACAGGTTTACTAAACTGAATTGCTTTGCATGGATCCATCCAAAAATGTGCTGTGTTTGTATGATGCGTGTGTCCATAATGAGAGAATCATCAACCTGCCTGTTGTTCTAGGTCTTCTTCACCTACAGAGAAACCCACGCACACACCCATACTTGCAAACACACACAATCACTGCTGTCTGTGTAACCGTTAAGTGTCTCGGTGTCCATCAAGTAAAAGACTGTCAGGTTGAAACTACAACAGGGCCAGAGTCCTCCAGCTTTGTTCACGGGTGCCTGTGCTCTCTGCACTATGACCCCACACTGTTGCTTTCAAAGACATTGGCTGTGAACCTGTTTTGACAGAGACATGTGACATTAAAGCCATGGTAGAGGCTTAAATCAGGCTGCATATCTTGACAGAACATGTCAAAAAATTACCATAAGCCAGTTGCACCACGCCTAAAAGTACTCTGTGATGTTTGGATGTGGTCTTAGAAAAATTAATTTTCATCCATCTATGATGAGGCTGGGATATCCATCTTCCTACCTTGTATTAATTTCTATCTGATAGTTTAGTTGCAATAGCATAATAGAAAGATCGTTCACTTTCTCTAAGAATAAGGTATTAATAACTTGATAATTCAGTCCCAGTGATGATGGGCATATGGCTTTGTTTTTATATATGTTAAAAGTACATTTGTAAAATATTTTTTGTTAATTAATACTGCACTTATTTGTTTCATATTATATGGAGTCATTCCAAATGACTTATGTCCCCTGTGAACTCCACATGTTTTCTGTTTGCATGGAAACCGAGGTTGGTAAACTAAATTTTTAAGATAAAACACGCATCAGTCTTAAATAACACACCTCTGAAATTAACTTCCAAGAACAATGTGAAATGAAGACAAAAAAAAATCATCTTATTAATTTGTGTGTCCCAAAACAAAAAAAGGGTGTATAACACAGTGTGACAGCCGCGCTACAAGGTGTGTGCAGAGCACTTGAAGGTTACTACATCTGCCATGAGGAGGGGGGTCAGTCCCAGTTAGCAGTGGCGTTTGTTTTCAGCATCACATACCCATGTATGTTTTAGCCCCAGTGTATTGTTTAGCCAGTGTACTGTTGATCATAGAGTATCTACGACTTTAAATGGGAAACCTTCAGTACGCCATACAACATTCATGAACTTAGATTCACATTGTTACAGCAGTACCTGAACGTTTTCCTTGTTTATAATCATCTTCTGACTCAATAGCCAGTGGGACTGAACCTGAGTGTGCCTCTATCGGTAGGGTTATTGACCTGCACGCTGTCTCTATACTGTGCATGTTTCTCTGCTCTACCTTTGCTCCTGGAGCGATCCAGAGATGTGTTGCCATGGGAGGAGAAAGCTGTGTGCTAGGGTCCACTCACAGCACTGTAGGTGATTGAAGGACAGGGGACACATGACACAGCAGCAACCAGACCTATGCCTGATCTGTAGAATGTGCCTTGCTTTGACATGTAAAGGAAGCATGAAGGGGTGCAAAACGAGGGGTGGTACTGAAAGGATTATGTCACCGGTTATTTCAGACGAAGAGAACAAAGGAAATTGTACTGCTTTTGCACTTTTCAGATGTGGTGACCTATTTTCCATATAGGGGAACCATAATTTTTCCTTTCATTTCTATTCAATTCAATTTTTTTATATAGCAATATAGCAGACTCGCTCCAAGGTACTTAACAAGAGTGAGAATATCAAACAACACAGAGGTAAGACTAAGGCTAAGGCCACAAGACAATGGAGTAGAGGAGCCTAAAACTCCACAGAGTAGAGAAAAAACTTCTAGGGGTCCAATGTCTCCTAGCTACCAAACTCTTTTGCCCATGCTAATATTATACATCAGAGTAAGAACTACACAGCTCTATAAGTCAGTGTGAAGTCCATCAATGTTACTGTTCTAAGTGGACAGGAACCCAGCAGGTCCACACCTCCACAATAGGGTTGGCTGCTGTAGAGCATCATTCCATTCAGGTAGTGCCCACACAGGGACCAGCTGGAGGTGTGGGGAGAAGAATGGCAAAGAGAGGTCAGTACAGTATAGGGGAGTGCATAATCTGTGACTCCATGAAGTATAAGAAAACAGGCTGATATTGTCCAGACTAAGGTGCCTGTCCCTCTGCTGTGTCTTATAATTGACATCACCGTGCTACATAGCTATGCTATCTGCTTCTGATGAAGCTGTGACAGTGGCACGGGGCTGCCAGGAATCTCTCGTCCAATCCTGTCCTTTTTCTCTCATTACCTTCCACCCCCTCCCTCTGTGTCCCTCTCTCATGCTTTCCCTTGAAGAGCTCAGTTCAAACAGACTTGAAAAGGTTCCTGGTGTGGAGAGAGGGCTTTGAAGGTCTAGCAGAGTTGATGTTCCATAATCCTTTGCTGCATTTAAAAGACCTGTCAGAGACCCTCCATGAGTATGTGTGCAGGAAGATGTGTGCTCTAGTTTACTCTGGATTGGACTGTGTGTGTGTGTGTGTGTGTGTGTGTGTGTGTGTGTGTGTGTGTGTGTGTGTGTGTGTGTGTGTGTGTGTG
>JABJVR010042722.1:0-31153 GCA_025773905.1 Chitala chitala
TCTCTCTCTCTCTCTCTCTCTCTCTCTCTCTCACACACACACACACACACACACACACACACACACACACACACACCCACCCACCCCTGCAAGTTTGCAGTATGAACATTGCTGTTACAAAGCCACATGCAGCACAGCCTCACTCACCATGCTGTAATGATGGCAGAGCAGTCGTGTTTTCCCAGTTACAGCCTGGTGTTCAGAGCTGGCACCCTCTGACTCCCTTTTTCATCACCCTCTGGTGACGGAAAACTCTCTGGCACCCCCTGACTCCCTTTTCCGTCAATGTCAAATAGAAGCAGGCGTAATAATGGCAAAAATGGATAAAGTTAGGAAGATATGGACTGGCTTTATTTTTACTACTGTAATGTGAGGCCATGGAAGTCTACGCCAGCCTCTCTCTGTTTTTTCATGTTTTGTTTGTGATTTTTTTTGTTTTGGTGTGTCAAAGTATTATGACATAAGCGTTTGTTATAGGCCTGTACACTGTTCTACACTGATGTTACAGTATGTAACATTGAGAACTTTCCTCTTATCTCAGTGTAACTGCAGCTCAACAAATTTATGGATTTTTTTTTTAAAACAACCTAAAGGGGTGGAGGTCAGAATGACCATTTTAAGATTTAATTTGCGTGGAATTGTGCTAAAATAATGCAGTATTTGCTATAGTTGAACATTTAATAATCACCTTATAGTGCGTTTTTTTTTTCTGCACAGCACAAAAAAGTCCCATTTTAAATTCCACAGATTTTAAGGGTACTTTGGTCAATACCAAATCGTAACTTACTAAACAAAGCAACTTTCCTTAAAACACCACATAACCAAATCTGCAGATTCTTCTTTAGTCAGTTGCCATATTTGCTGATTTTACATTCAATTTGCCCATTAAGGTACTTTAAATATGTATGAAAGCAAAAAGGTGCATGGAACAATGCTAATTTAATAACTTAATAATAAACCTAATACACAGTGCAAGAGCTAGATGTTTTCTCTGTCTGTAAATCTAGGACTGATTAACATGAATCTGGGTTTAAAGTGGAATTAAGCAAGTCATTAAAGCATTTCCTTGTGAAAACCCATCAGATATTAATCATAAAAATTAATTAATCACAAGAATTAATGTGCTGATGTTTTGTCTGTCATTCACTGGGCTCTTTAAGGAAAATTAGAATAGACTAAAAATAAATTTGAAAAGGGGAAAAAAAAAAACAGTGAAATACAAACAGATTATGAATGGTGACATTTTGAGGACACCCTGGATTGTCACTGTCGTTGTTTCGAGATGATTTTATGTCTGTTTTCTGCATCACAGTTTTCCACCAAAGATGGCCACACTGGAGGTGGTTCCTTCTGTGTGTGTTGTAAAGGCGGGCGCGCATGTTTTTAAGACCTTTGTTAGAGGATTGAAGGCTGTTGCAGAGAGATTGAGCGACACGATACACCATGCAACTGGTCTTTTGTACTGTGGGGCTTCTGGTTCTTATGAAGCCTGCTTGAGGCCTGAGGTATATGTATAGTATACAGTTAAATGTTGCTTTTTGCTGTATCCCCTCTAAGTGGTAATTATGATTTTAGAGGAATGTGTCACTTTAGTGTGTTTTTGTACCTCTCAGTGTGTGGCATGTGTGTATCAGCCCAGCTAGTCTTTTATTTTCTACTGGGTTAATGTTGGTGTCAGGAGTGTTAAGAGTTTACTGATTGCAGTTGTAGTAAAGATACAAAATAAACACCAGTATTAATTTATAAAAATGTAATGGTATTTCGAGCACCAAGGACACAAACAGAATATATCATGTATATACTGAAATATGAAACTAATGTTAAAACCCACACATCTTGCAGTATTTAAAAGAACAAGCAATTCTAAAACCTTAGTGTTTTTGACATGCTTCTTTTAGCACATACTGTTGCATTTGTGGTAAACCAGGCAAAATCTGTCAAGTCACTTCCAAAGCCTTATAATGACTAAATTAATTTACATGTAATTAATATTCAGTAAGATCTCTTTTTTAGAGCTCCTGTGAATATGACGACACCTGTTCTTTTGACACGGCTTCATTTGGCACGAGAACCGTCATCTTACCCGCCACTGTTTGTTTTCATGTCCTGCATGATTATGAAAATATTTTTTAAAACGATAAGTGGATAACTTGCGGTAGTGGATGAAGATGATTCTGTCCTGGTGCCAACAGCCATTGCCTGTTAAGTTTTTTCTTTCAGCTAATGTGTTACCCTCTAAAAAAAAAAAAAGGGCATTTCAGTACCCATGGCGTTTTTAACCCTGCGTGTATTTTTGTGCCTATGTTTCCACCATTCTCAGCGTTTCGTTGTTTCAATACACACGTTTTAGTTTTTATAAAATAAATGTCAGGGTTGCACAGTAGCTGAACAAGTTGTGATATTGGTGCAGGATTGTGGGTTTAAATCTGGCTGAGGTGCGTGTTCGTCTGTTCAGTTGGTAACCTGCCTTATTTCACATAGGATATACACTCTGTAACTCTGACCTGAATAAAGCAATTTGAAAGTTAGTGAAGATTAATAAAGTGTTTGTGGACGTTTGTAATTTAAAGCAAACTTAAATTTGAGGTACGTTGAAAAAAATTCAGGTCTGTAAATTAATCAGATGCCTGTATGGGTTTATGCTGCCTTTATACAAAAAATATGCTCAGTTTTGTGTTTTAACATAAAACGTTTCGTTATAATGAAGACCTTTCTACATTTTTACATGATGTCTTTGTATTATTAAATAAAATTTGAATTTTTATGAGATACTTTTGTTGTGATGAGAAATAGTTTTTCGTATAACAAAATCAACACACTGTGTTATTTCACAAAACCAGTGCATCTCGTTAAAACACAAAATACTTTAACAATTTAACTGTTATATCACTAAAGTTTGTGTGTTGTTCAGGACAACCATCAGCTGTTAGACCACCATAATAACACTATTTGACACATTTTGTTTCATACTTGGGGTGAGACACGGGGAATTCTATTATAAACCAGATCATTACATCTGGCAGCCATCCTGTGTCAAGATGGTCAGTGCTTGGATAGGTGCTCGTCTCAGAAGGTTCATCTCCTAAAAAGTGATGAAACACACGCTTTGAACAAGACCAACTGCAGTTTTTTTTTTTTTTTTTTTTAATTCACCAAAAATTTTCTTCCTTCCAACGGGACCCTTTCATTCCGTGTGAAAAAACTGAAAAATGGCTCAGGCACAAGAACCATTTCACACTGCCTGTGTGCAGATTACAGGTTAAATAAATAATCTGTGCATTCTAGTTGTACAATGGGTAAAGGCGTACTGTATCTTTGCATGGCTTGGAGTATATTGGTGATTTGATATTATTCATTGTAAGTCGCTTTGGACAAAGGCGTCTACTAAATTAATAAAACATAAAATGTATTTGCCATACTATACAATAAGCACTACACCGAACTGCCGCCTCTGCACTGGAATGTAAACCATAAAGATATAAACGCATTCTGATAATGTACAACGACATTATTAAACAAGTATTTGTATTTTAGAATGTTACAGAATACTCAACTGTGGTTTAGGTGCATCTGCAATCATGCCCAGGTGCCATTGACCAATCACAAACATCAAACCATCATCTTATTATGGTACATACAATATCATGTATGTACTGTTATAAACACATGCATAACCAAACCAGAACTTACTTATCTATGGTTATTTTTAACTGTGAAATTAAAAAGCTGAATTTCCTACAGTGATTTTATGTGTCACACAATAATATACAAATGTATGATATGCATTATTTGCATGAAAATGTCCTGTTTTTTTAAGGAAATGTGTAAACAAGTGTGACTTTTTCCACTTGACCTTTCATACAGTCACATCACAATATGGCCACATAACTTTACTGAGTTGTTGTAAGAAAATGTTTTGTGTTTTAACAAGATTTTCTGGTTTTGTGAAATAACGAGAAACTTTACCGTATCTTGTTACAATAAATTTTGCATTAGAGCACAAAAATACCCCAAAACTTGCTTCATGTAAAATTGCTTCATGTTAAAACACAAAACTAATCATATATATATATATTTTTTTGTATGGCAGCAGCATTATGCCACCGTACATTTGTACAGAATCAAAAAAATGATTAAAGCACCTATGGCGTTTAAGATTGTATTTTTAAAAATTTCCGAAGACATATGTAAGGCTTGGTAAAGCCACTGAATTGTATGCTTGCTGTAAAAGTTCTATATTAGTTGAATGAATGTCATGCCTGCGATTAACGTAATGATAGTGTTCATTTCCAAAAGCAATATACAGATATCAGTGAACGTCCTTTGTCTGCTAACAACTTTTCCAATATAAAAGCACCACTGCACTGCATTGTGATGAATTATGAATTGACAGGACTTGTTTCTTAGTTTAAGAACTCAAAAGGCAGAGGGAGTCATGGGTTTTTTTTTTTTTTTTATAAAGGCATTAACAGTATGCCTGACCTTTGTTTCTTCTAAAAACACTCAGGGCCCTTTATTTTTTTATGTGCCATCCAGCTCATTGATTACTGAAGCACGACACTTACGATGCATTACCCCACACACACACACACACACCCCCCCCCCCTCTTCTTTGCTCTTTTGCTGTAACATCAACCCTCCCTATGCCTCAGTGCTGGTGCTGCTTGCCTCCTGCTTCACCCCAGCCTAGAGAGTCGCCGTGCCAACCGTGGGCAGATGTGCACGTGCTGATGGCGGTGACTGTGATCTGTCAACTGCTGATATGTGAATGCAGCTTGTTAACGAAATGGAAAAAGGTTCTTCTTGTAAATGAGAAAGGGCAGCTGACAGTCATCATTAATGAACGTTAACATTTCCTGTTAAATTTACCCGTGGAGATTATACTCATCTCCATGGTGATTTACACCACAATACATTAGCACTAGCATTAAATACACTGCTGCAATTTATGTATATTTTTATCCCATTGCTTGTTAAAAATGGCATTGTTTGTGCATTGTCTTGCTGTCCGTCTTGTATGCAGTCTCTGGCAGCAGCTGATTCTTTTGCAGCCCTGCTGCCTGCTATAAAGCCTTCATATAACTCGCCATTATCGTTCTGACGTGCTTATTGTCAGTACTGAAGCTATTTAAAATACAATGGTGAATGATTTGGTATTTGCATACAATGATTTGCAGATCAAGTGGTGCATGTTGGGCAAAGCAGTGGGTTTTTTTTTTTGTGGGTTTTCAGTCAGCGTGTTTCAGGAGTCACAGAAGTCAAGGCCAAAGAAGGAAATGATTTCCTCGGTCAAGTGCTGAGCTGTTTGTTCTACCTTAGAGGACGGCTTATTTCCCTTGTCCATAAGTGTATTTCCGTATCTGTACCGCAGCATTCTCTTTGATCAGATGTGGTTGCAGTGACCATCCCAAGTAGCAGCTTCACCGGGGTGCCGACGGGCCACCCGTTTTAGTTTGGCGTGCGGGAAATTCCCGTGAGTTGATAAGTCTTAAAAGGGAGTTTACAGGAGCATGTTCACGAGAAGGTCCGTCTCAGGACTTTATCACACGTCTGACTGCTGCGGCCGCTCAGTGCTTATGCGCATGTATATTTGAGGATGTGCTGAATAATGAAGTGAAGGGAGCATTTGTGGTAAAGGCACAGGCTTATGTGCAATGTGATCCCGCCTCTCTTAACTTTGTCACCTTACACAGGAGGAGGAGCCACGTGGTGGTTTCCCCCCATAAACCTAAATGTGCATATACACTGCAGTGCAGAGCTGCAGCCTTACACAGATCCCAGAAGAGGAAACCACCTATTCCATTGCAGTGCAGAACCAGTTTTATTATATCTATATATATCTTGATGGTACTTTAATCAGTCATTTCTCTGACGCTCAGCTGGGACTAGAGCATCGATGGTGTTGCTGGACATATTGTGTTCTGGATGTTTTGTAGGTTTAATGTCTGGTGATTATCAAAACCATGTAAGATAGTTTTCAGTCCCCCCCCCCCAATGTTCCTCACACACACATACACAAATCCGTCAGTGTAGATAATTGTGAAACATGAGCAGTCAGATCACCTGTCATTCCTGACTCATAAATGCTTTTCTCAGTCCCATTACAGTGCATGCCTGGGAGAGGATGCTTGGATCTGTTGTGTGACGTGCACGCACTGGAACCCTGCTGCGTCACCCGTTTTGTTTCCATATTGACTGTTCTGGTGACTACAGTCCGTTCACCACGTGTGTCAAACTCTAGAACCCATGTCCACTTGGTGTCCTCCGTTCCCCTCCCCCTGTTCCAGGCTTAGGCTTATGCGTCAGTGTGTGGGTGAGGTTCCTGCCTACCGTTGTCGTTATTTATTTTTCCTCGTGTTTGTCTTTGTCCTCTGCCTGTGTGTGTCCAGACTGAATATAAATGGTGTTTGTGACATTTGTTAATGTACAAATTGGTCCAGAGGCTAGAAGTACCTTCGTTACAGCAGAAACACTGACACGCATTTTCAATCTCAGCATCTCCTTCAAGTGACTTGATTACAGAAAGCAGCACATGAAAAAGATTTCTGTGTGTGTGTGTGCTTTTTAAAGCATTGTTATTAAAGAAATTCAAGCTAATTGAATTTGGTTGATGAGGGGGCAGCGTTTTGGATGCTAAGCATGAAATTTAACAGAGGGGGGTCAGGCAGTTCTAATTTTTAAGGTTAAGCATAGCTGAAGCTGTGCAATTCATAGTTGCTAATAAAACGAAAGGGCTGTTGGTGTGTGTGAGATAGCGGAGGGTGCTCAGACACCATTTCCCTGCCGCTTGTCTCCCCCCCCCCCCCCATTGTACTCGTGCCTGTGGACTCGGCGATGTGCGTGGGTGCTGCTGCGTTGGTGTGCAGCCAGGGTATTTCAGCAGGAATACGGCTGTAAGCACTCTTTGCGCCGAGCCTTGTGAGGGAAGGCCTACAGGCTCCCCTCATTATCCCACAGAGACTCCCCATCTGCGTCTGTGTTCAGGAGAATATTTAAGCTGTGGGAATGGTCCAGTGGGCAGCTTGTTTTTAAATGTGCCTCTCCATTTGGGAGCCACGACAACCCTGGGAATTAGGCACAGTACAATAATACTGTATGCAGGGAAAAAGTGCAGAGCAACATATTTAATTTTACTGAGACTGCTGTTGTTTCAGTGGTACTCTTCCACCACTGTTAAAGTACAAGTAATTACTACTAACAATTCAAATGTGTGTGTGTCCATCAATTTGCTGTGTCTCAATAGTGCATTATCTGTGTGTACAGTGTGACTAAGGTCACAGTGAAAACTGGCAAGATTTTGTACTGCTCTGATTATTATACGCACAGTCGTGTTTTCTTACTATTTATAGAGCTGAAAAGAAAGAAAAAAAAAATGTTAGTTTTAAAAATACTTAATGTAGCATATGGTGCAGTTCACAGTGAGAGGATTGTTATGGGATGAAAGTGTTAAGACATCTATGTTTAAATGTCAAGTCATTGTTGGGAAATTCTTTATTCATATAAAGTCATAACGAACTAAAGTGTTCGTTTTACTTCTGATTAATTACACAGTGACTAGCCAAGATATCTTATTCTAATAAAAAAAATATATTAAAAGTTCTAGAAAGTGTAACTTCTTATCATGAATTGTGGTTGCAAATAATCACTAGTCTCCTAGATAAGGAAGTAGCACTTATCTGTGAATTAGGTATTGCATATGTATTTAGTACATTTGAGGATTCATAGTTTATAGCTGGTCATTTCAGCGTGATTGCATTTATGAGAAGCATGTGTTTTGTGATTTTATTTATTTTTCCTATCATTCACACTTGTGCTCCATATGGTCATTGATCCTCAGAGATGGTCACAACGGTTCTCCAGCCTGCATGTTTCCCTGAGTTACTGGGTTCATGCTTTCTCTGGCCCTGCTGTGCCTTACCAGGGTGTTGTATTACTGACCCGTTCCTAGGTGTTTCTTCGTAATTATTCGTTTGAGCATCAAACCACAGTCGCTCACCTGTGTGCTGTACGAGTTACTATTTCATCAGAGGTTTCAGATAGCAAAACTATTTTTGATGTTGTATTTTGGTGTGGCGTTCACAAACCCATTTATTTAGCCTGGTGTAGTTTAAACATTTGCCGTCAGAGCTGCGATTTTCCATAAATAGCACAAGCGTTTTGAATGACATGCGTTCAGAGGGCCCCAGAGTCGTCAGTTTGTGCTGAACTGTTTTGTTGACAGAGTTGTATTTTCTCTGTGGAAAGTGAGGTACTCTTAGCTTGATTTTTGTGCTGTGGACCCCTGCTCAGAATGCTTTCAGGTGCTTCAAATAATGCTCAGTAAAATTTTCAGTTGGACATTAGTGACAATAAAGAAGTCAGTATTTCCCTATCCATGTTCATGAACCACCTGAAAGCTGTTTAAGAACTCTTTTGGGTGTTGATTGCCCAGGTTAAGAATTAACCTCCCCTATGTAAAGCTACATTAGTTGTTAGAACAAAAAGTACAGTGTTTTGTGTTAAGCACAAGATATTCTCACAATTTTTACGCCGCTGCTTCTAGTTTTATTGCCGTTTGTGCATTCTTTTATTATGACTTCATTTGCTAAATTCCATTGCATGACTATATTTTGAGGCTGGGTTAAACTAATATATTGTGTTCAGATTGAGTTTATTTTATGCACACTCACAGATATAGATTAAACATGTTAGTCATAATGTCTATTTACTTCTTGAAAGTTTTCCTAACTGTATTTTATTTACACTTCACAAAGTATTCTGTTGGCCAAGGCCTATGTATTTTAAAATATTTTTTATCTTAGTGGTTACTGCAGGGATGATGTTATGTTTATTTTGGCTTTAATTCTGTCTTCTCTAGTGGGTTAAAATACTTTCATAAATAGCATTTTGGAGATAAAAGGTAACAAATGCTTTAGTTGATAAAAGCTACAACAGATGGTTATAGCGTTAATGCTAAACCAGTGTTTTGTATTTTTTAATTGCCTGTGCTCCAGTACTACAGGTGATACACAATAATGCTTATTTGTAGTTTTTTACCGTGACTAAGATGGCTTTTATTTTGAAGCCGGCATCTTCCAATCATCACCCCTGCATGAGCTCCCAAATTGCAGTGAAACATCAGGCGGTAGAAGAAAACAAGGCTTGTGTCCGGCCTAGTTTGGAACCGCTCCAACTCAGTAGCAGAGAAATGGGTGACTTTCAAGGATGCTGAGGACGGCTAGAATAGGCTAGCAAACCACCTCACATCTTCTCTGGGCATAAACACGGGGTGATATGCACAAATTAAAACGAGTCACATGGTAGTCATGTCTACAGGAAAGGCATTAAATGTGCCTTTTCAGCTCAGATTAGGGAAGGGAAACAGGTTTTATGGTGAAGTATGTGGGATACATATGAGGAATTTGTTATCTGCATTTAACCCGTCCCCCTGGGGTGGGAGCAGTGAGCAGCCATTTTCAGCACCTGGGGAGCTAGCATGGAGTGTCTTCCTCAAGGGCGCCTGGCGACTGGGCTGAGATTTGAACTGGGAGACTTCCACATCCCAGCCTGATACCCTCTAGGCCACTTTAAATACCATCACTTGATGCATGCTACTTATCTGAGTATTTACTTAGTTTACTTTACTGAGTGCTTAAAGCTGCTGCTTCTCTCACTTCATGTTTAGGGACAGCCCAAAGCATCTTGTCATTGGAGTTCTCCAACCGAACCTCTGTACACACCTCCCACTTCTGTATGTTTTGAATTTTGAAGTGGTTGCGTTTAGGCTGCGGGACCAAGTCCTGCTGTGACACTGCCCTTGTTTTGTCCCTGCTGCACTGCTGCGGTGCGACAGCCGTCTGTGCCCAGGCGACATGGCGGCGCTGACTAACCGACCCTCTGCTCTTCTCTCTGCAGTCTGCTGCTTTGTGGTGCACAAGCGCTGCCATGAATTCGTCACCTTCTCCTGTCCCGGAGCAGATAAGGGCCCTGCATCAGATGTGAGTAATGCCATCGCCTCCTCTGGCCCTGCTTCCTGCCCCCACTGTGCTCCACCTGCGCTGTCACCATACCTTGTGATATACAGTGCCATGTGTACTTGTGCTGTGTCCCCCATCCATTCCATTAGCATAGAAACTAAGCACATCTCACTTTTGTAATGGCAGAAAATTTGTGTGTGGAGGTAAGCTATTTTAAATTTTATTTTTAATGAAAGATGTTATCTAATGCACATTTTTAATGCCCTTCCAGAGCAGTTAAAGCTGTCCCCTTTCTACCATTTTCTCCACTGTGCCATTTGTTATCATTGTCAGATTCATTTTTTCGCACGAGAGAGTTCCCCCTCCTCAAGCCTCCTGCTTCACATACTGTCCTAGCTATAGATGTCGGAAAGTAATTTCCATTAATCTCCCGACGTTGTCCGTTTATGTCACAAAGGGCTGTACGGGATGTGGGGGTGTGCGCATTTTCCTTCTTTGACGCACCAAGGAAGGAGAATTGCCACTGTGCATTTTTCCTCCCATCCACCTGTACCACTGAGCTCAACTTGAGATGCGGATTATGGAGTATGTTATGCAAAGGACAAGCATTTTGTCTGCTTGTTGTTTATGAAGCCATTATCAGGCATTTTGTTTGGTCAGTACTTGACCTTGTTTTCCAGTACTGTCTGTTATATTGGAATGGCACCCAACGGGGAAAGGGTAATTCTCCCACTAGTGTTGACGATGAGTGCTGTTCTGGTAAGACATTGATACACACACACACACACACACACACACACACAGGATGCTCCCCAACTGTTGCATGCACACAGTACCATTTTGTGCTCTGCTGTCTCTCTGTACAAATAACAAGGCTTCTTCAGTTCAGGATGAAGTGAACCAGGACTGGGCACTTGTATAGACTTTAATGAGCACCTGCATTGTAATCTTACTCTTTTTGAGTAGACACAGTGCAGTACTGAATCATTCACCAATCAGATTTTCACAGCTCTAATGATAATTGGGGAGAGATGTGCTTGAAGGGGTGAACTCGGTTCCAACCACAGAACACTTGGCTGAAATAGTATGTAGTGAAAATTTCACTGGAACACTGTACATTTCAGCTGCTGAGGAAGTATGACCCATAAGTGTAAGCCTATCAGTGGTGGTCTATGTTGGTCTGTTTCCTGCATTTTAATTAAATTAGCTCCTGGCAGAGTAACATGTCGATTTAACAGTTTCGATGTAGGTTATATCCATCTGTCCATCTTCTCCGTGCTTGTCCCATAAAGGTTTGTGGGTGGCCTGGAGCCTATACCAGCCGGTGCACAGAACACACTGGACATTGCAGGGACGTTATCCTGTATTTTTTTAATACTTTGGTGGTTTTTCTGACTTTTGCAGTGTTGTAACAGCGTGCCTTTGTACCGGCTGTGGTAACAAAGTGCTGATGAGCTTAGCACTGTTAGTTTTTTTTTTTTTTTTTTTTACACTTTGTGTAAGCATCGACATCTGCTGAATCTGCAGCCCTTCGGTAGACAGCCAAAGTGGTCATTAAGTGGGTCATCCACTATAACGCAGGTCAGCAGGTTTGTCCCACGGTCCAGCAGCTCGTGCAAACGTGCAGCATGGACATGCCATGTGTCACTGCTGATGCCCTGCTGTTTCACTGTAGGCCTCATGGTTATGCCTCTGTGTTTCTTTATTTCACAGAAGTTCTTAAGGTCAGTGTTCATGGTTCCACTTTGTTAATTAACTAGGAGACTTTGTCATCATACATTTATGGAGATGGCTGATCAGGCTAAATGTTTATGTACCGGCCATTTATTAAGCCCAGTTAAATGGTCTGTGTGGACGTTACTAAGTTGTGGCAGTGCATGGAAAAGACGCTAGTTAGAATCCTTTGTGCAGCTGTGGCACCATCACAACCCCTGACTTTGACTTAACCTCTGTTTAAGCAGCCTTTTCCTGTGTTTGTTCCTGTGGTTTAACAGTGCATGTTTTTAGAAAGCAACAAACTGAGGCCAGCTGAGAGGTATAATACAGACCAAGGGTATTGATGTAACAGCTGATTTGTCAAAGGATTCTGCTTCTTTTGTGGAGCATTGTTTTGAATGTGCCCCAAAACTGGGTTCTATATGAAGTTAGAGTCGAACTTTGCTGCCAGAGAACGCTTTGAACTGTAATTCGTCTCCAAGAGAAACACCCAGCCAACATGGCATTTTTCTGCCGCCTCTCAGGCCTTTCTGTACACATGGGAGTGGATTTAGTCCTAATTATGCATCATTTTCTCTGATTTTTCCATTAGTCTGTAAAATCAGAGTGCATAGGCTGTGGTTGACCCTCTTGTGGGTTGACCTTCCATTAAAGTTTCCTTTCTTTGGAAAGGTTTTATTTCCTTATAATCTTCGGTGATTGCTTGACATTACTTTGGCTATGGCCACTTCATCTCCCTTGGAGCACTATACTTAGGTCTTTTTTACCCTCTGTGGATTAACATGAAAAAATGAGTCACGTTGGGGTTGAGTTGACTCTCCTGTTAAACATTCCAAATGGATAAACTGCTCCTGTCACCCTGGACTAAACACTCGACAGCAGCCTTGCCAACCTCTAATTTACGATCACGATTTTGCTAATCAAATGATCCATCGTTTTGTGCTTGTCCAAGTTACTTAGTTTGGACATCATTCTGATAGCAGTTTCTTTTTAAGACAACAGAACTATACATAAATGCAAAGCATTTTTACTGCTGTTTTGATGCAACTGAACTGCAGACATGAATGGCAGGGTTCCTGAAGCTCCGTTTGAGAGATGCATTGCAGTGCCATTAAATGGACGTTAAATGTCCTTAAGGACCGTATATGCCTGAAGTGTTAAGCATGTTCAGTTAATAGGTATTAAAGCTGTTTGCTTAGGCCTAATGTATAGTGTACATTTACGCATGTTGCAGAATAGCAGTAGATGTGTGTATTTTGGTGAATTACTTTGGGAGTCCTTGTTGTTTCAGGAATGATTAAAAAAGTAGGCTTTTTCTGAATTTCTGTCAATGGCTTCATGAAAAGCATCATTGCCAACACTGATGTAACAGAGGTTGGGTTTCATCTCATAAATAAGAGTATTCAAAACATTGTTTCAGTGCTGTCTGTTATTGGAATGTATAAACACCCAAGTGGAAATATTCTGTTGGTTTTCAACAAGGGCAAAACTGCACAAGCAGGAACGCAAAGGTAGATTTTGCTCTGCGGGCTCTCTTCCCTGTCACATTATTGGTCATTTTGTTAGTTCCTCAGTAATGTGACTGGGTTCCTCTTTAAACACAAGCATGTGTGAACGCCACCTTTCCAAAAAATTGCTTTGCAGTGCATATTCTGTGGTGCCAAGTTCAAATTTCAGATGCAGATTAATTTGGAAAACTGAAACATAAATCCTCTGCATCTGAATGTTGAAATTTAATCTGAAATCTATTAGTTTTAGGTTTTTAAAATGAAGGCAGTGTATCAATGTCTGTAGAAATGTAATGGTTTCAGTGTATCTCCAGTAATATATAAATATAAATGTTTGTTGTTATGTAACAGAGAACAGGCACTTTTTTGGCTGTTTTTTCTCCCTAATAGCATCTGCTCTGCTCTTCGGGATGCTGTGCTCTGTAGCACCCACTAGATATCCTCGCTCGCTGCCCCCTCTGGCAGCACCCATGCAAATCGTGGATGCCACAGCTGAAGATGCAGCAAGAGAGGGGGTGGCACACGACCATCCGCTTCGTCACCCATTTCAGCGGAGGCTTTTTGGTCTACCTGACTGAGGAGAGAGCGAGTCAGCCATGCACGTGCACACGTGTATGCGTGGGCCATGCTGTTCTGTGTCTTGTAGAAGAGCTGGTGACAGACGGGGGGGGTGTTGGGGGTCTCAGGAAGGTGGAGCTGTGTTTCAAGCTTTTTTGGAAGTGTGTGCGTGTGTGCGTGTGTGCGTGTGTGCGTGTGTGCGTGTGTGTGTGTGTGTGTGTGTGTGTGTGTGTGGGGGGTTAGGAATAACAGTGCATCTGGGTCTTGCTCTTTCAAGGGAATCCCTGGCACCCAGCCCAGTTTGCCAGTCACTCACAGAGGTGGAATCTCTCTATGTGTCTACCTATATCGCTCTTTTTCTCAGCCACTGTCTCGGTCACTCCCTCTCAGTTTCACCCCCCATTGCTCTCTGTCTCTCAGTCTCTGTCGGTCTTGGTCTCTCAGTGTCATTTTCAGTTACACTCATTATTGGTTGCTCTCGGTTGCTCCCGCTCTCAGTCTCTCTCGGTCTCTTGCTCTCGGTCGCTCTCGGTCTCTCAGTCTCGTTTTCAGTGGCTCTCAGTCTTGGTTGCTCTCGGTTGCTCCTGCTCTCGGTATCTCAGTCTTGGTTGCTCTTGGTTGCTCCTGCTCTTGGTTGCTCCTGCTCTCGGTATCTCAGTCTTGGTTGCTCTTGGTTGCTCCTGCTCTTGGTTGCTCCTGCTCTCTGTATCTCAGTCTTGGTTGCTCTCGGTTGCTCCTGCTCTCGGTTGCTCCTGCTCTCTGTGTCTCAGTCTTGGTTGCTCTTCGTTGCTCCTCATTGCTCCTGCTCTTGGCCTCTCTCAGTCTCTCGCTCTCAGTCTCTGTCTCGTTTTCAGTTGCTCTCAGTCTTGGTTGCTCTTGGTTGCTCCTGTTCTCGGTCTCTCTCAGTTGCTCCCTCTCGCTCTCGGTCACTCACTGCATTAGCAGTGCAGGTCTGCATTAGCTATGGACACAGCACCTGAGTGTGAGGGCTGATGGTGGGATGCCATGTCATGAGATGCCATGCCAGTCCCCCTCCTTCTTGGTTTTCTAACAGATGGCCTGAACCATGGTCTTACCCAGTCTGTGCATGTAGAACCGTAGTACATGCCCTCCCCCCACTTAGGTAGTAACACCACTCCCATATGGCTATGGTCATTTATTTATTTACTTATTTAGGTGGATAATTCTGTGCTCCAGGCTGTTGTGTCCAGTCTCGCTGCAGGGCTGATTTAACAATGACAGTGACAGACACCATCAGTGCTGTTATTGACACGTCCATTCAACCAGCAGAAGGTTCTTTATGATCAAGTAATTCGTTTTTTTATTGGAGCCTGTCACATTTACTGTGTGTACTGTGATAATAAACACAAGACTCAATACACCAGAGTTCTTTTTTTTCCCCACATTCTATTTTTAATGCTGTTCAGTGCCCCCTCCACCCCACCCCCACATGTCTGAATTTCCTCCTTGACTGCCGCCATGGCAGCAGTTATTTAAAGGCTCATTTCTGCAGAGCGACCGAATGTCAGTCTTCTGAGCGATATTGTTATTTGGTTGTCGAAATGCATTACGTGTCTGGTGAGGAATGGTGTAGGGTTGGGGGAGGGGGTGCCACAGTCCCAGCAATGAGCACATGGGTGCAGTGGTGGAAAAAACGCCACCTTCGGCCTGTCCTGGCAGAATGATCCTCTGAGCAGACTTGCTAGGACAGAAGTATCTCGAAGATCGATTTGCATCAAGATCACGTGAGAGGAGGCATTGGGGGCGGCTTGCAGAGTGAAGCAGGCATTGTTTGCAAAGACGCCATGTTACTATCACAATTAAAATGAGAACAGCCAAGGCAGCTCTTGTCTTTGTGCTTATTTGTCCCTGATTTGAAGAGGAAATGAGATAATATGAACAAAAGTCAGTGTTCAAGTCTTTTCTCCGCTAGGCTATAACTGGAGCTACAGGAAGTATCTCAGTGTACAGTCTCTGTGGGGGCCTTTACATTTTACATGATTGACAGGTGTTTGTAATTCTATTAACTCATTACTTGTGGTAGCTGTTTGAAAAGTAAGAAGTGCAAACGTTTTTAATCACGCTCAACACATAGTCTACTGTTAGGACCTTTCCCTGTTTCTTTGCATAAGAGGATCATGTCTGGGTATTGCTTTTTAACTGATGTCCCTGCAGAGGCACTCAGGGCTCATCTTTTTAAATCTAAAGCTTGGACATTTTTATTGACAATTGGCTATAGCTCGCCCTGGGTGAGGTTTTGATTAAGCTGTAATTTTCAGTGAGTGAATGGGAGATATTTAGTAACAAATGGTTTCTTTTTTTATGAGCCTTCATGCAGTATGATTTCAGTCCTTTGTACTTCACCATGTGGGGTAGAAGTATGTGTACCCATGTGTAACATTGAGGTGGATGTGGGGTACTATAAATGCAGTCTTACGCAAATGAGCTTTTTGTAGAACAGCTGTGCTGTGAGGAAACGCAAGTGCAACACGTGTCCTTTTCTGGTTATTCGAGAACAAGGAAAACTGCAGGTCTCCTGACTATAAAGTTTAGCTCACTGTCACTACATGTACTGTGTGTGTGTGTGTGTGTGTGTGTGTGTGTGTGTGTGTGTGTGTGTGTGTGTGTGTGTGTGTGTGTGTGTGTGTTTCACACGTTGACAGTGTGTACCTCTCTCTTCCCCTAACCCCCCAGTCTGAGCTGTGAACATAGTGCTCTCTACCAGTGCGAATTGTAAATTTCCTTTACTGTTTAGTGTGACATGCTTTTGTTCTACTTATTTCCATGTTACGGTAAGCTTTGCCTGCAGGTAATATCAGGAAAAGTTTTTTTTTTTTTTTTTTTTTTACAGACACGTAAGCCAGGACTTGCCACGTTATACTAGAAGCCATAGCGTACAGATTAGCATGCCTATTCTACAATCTATACAGTATCACTCAAAACCAACTGTCTACGAGACTGTTTTGCTCAACCATGTAATTATTTAATTTAGGTGTCTGGTAAGGTTATTGTACATCAGTTTGCATAAAATAACTACATACTGATTGTACCTGCTGTGTTACATAATGTCAAGGTAATATGTTACTATAGTCAAGGTTTAAATGTTAGTTTTAGCTCAAAACAGAACTGCTGAACTGTCGTTTTGCCTTGTCAGTTAATTATATGTATTTTTGCTTCGAAACACGGTGATAACATTTCACTTGCAAATGGGAAAAGTCACACCTGATACCTTATTTCAGATTGCACTCATTTTTAATACTTGTGGTCATGGTGTCAGTACTCATCTGACCTCTTCCACATACCTCCGACCACACCAAGCATCATCGTTCATGCTCATAGTCCAGTTTACAGCTCGTTTTTGGACAGGAGAGAAGTGTACACGCACACGCGTGCACACACACACTGAGGGTCAGCCCTGGAAGTATGAGACATCAGCACATACCCACTGCACCACCACACCAGTGGGCTCTTATGCTCTCAGTGAAATGGTTGGGTGCATGTGAGCACTTGCCTGTGCTTGTAGACCATCTCCATACTGCTCCCACACTTCTTTCTCTATCCCAGCACAGCTCAGAGGAACACTAGATAAAGGTTCTGATGAATTCGTTTTTATTAACATCCATTACTTCATTAGAGAAACCAGAGTCATGACACCTGCTAGCTCTATTGAAAGTGTCCATATGCTCACTGCTGCAGTTTTTTTCTCAGTCAAATGGTTTCCTTGGGAACTCAAGCCAAACTACTTGCATTCTGTTTTTCTGACTTGTTGAAGGCCCCTGTCCTGTCACTTTTTTCTGACCCTTGATGGCAGCCCCTTTGCCCCCTGGGATCAACATTAACGTAGCAGTCATCATTCCTAACAGGGAGTGACTACTTTGTTAGCCGTAGGAACTCTGGGGTTCTGGGAAGAGCACAAGAGAAACCCTCCCACTTTGGCTCCACCCCGACACCCCGAGAGGAGTGAAATCCCTTTGCAGGGCACTTTGGCGAGCTCCCAAATTGAAAGAGCACAGGCCGTCTAGAACGCGAGCCAGAAATTGAAGTCAAAACTCCAACCCATAAACCCAAGCAGCTCTGTGAACCGACTCCATCGTTTAGCAAATGTGTCGTACGTTTGCATTGATGACATCCGTCAGTGATTCTGGCAGAAGCGCTTAACAGTGACAAATTAGACCATTTCGAGTTTGGTGTCTGGCAGGAACAGCCGTCATCTGTGGTGCAACGCAGTAGCCCTCGCATCGCCTCCACAGCATCGGCACGGGTGCAAACGAAAAATGCACTTTCAAGGCTTTAATGTTGACTTCCATGTGCATAATTATTGACTGACTGTATGACCCTTTTGCTTTTCTGCAGTTTTCCAGTTAGTTTTGCCATATGATGATTAGCATACAGATGCTGGTGGCTGAATTACAAGCATAACGATTGGAGGACAAGCCTACTTGGGCAATCATTTGAGAGCATATTGAAGTGTGACGAGTGTAGATCCCGTAAAGTGTTGTCTGCAGATTCTGTCTTTGTCAAGGGATGCCTTGGCGGCACTGAAGTCCAAATTATTTGAAGTGCTGGAAATGTCTTTGTGAGGAAAAACTAGTTTTTTTTTTTTTTTTTTTCTGCCAATGTTCCTGTCCTCATGACAGTGCGCCAGAGAGTTTTATAAATGAAATTGGCAGACCTGCCATTCGTCTTAATCTGGAGGATTTTGCTGTAGATTACATAACGATGTTTTCTTGCTTTATTGGATCGCCAGTCTGATCCACTACTTCAGAAGACTTCTCGAGCCGATGGGTAAGGGTGGGGTCATCTGACAAAATAACCGCTGCTGTTGAAATTTTCCCCTACAGTGTGGAATAAGCCTCTGACTGTTAGAACTGCAGAGTTTCTCCTTCACGAGCTGAACACTCACCTTTATAGATGGTGCCTCTCTTTTTGTCCGTTATAGTACTGCAGCGTAGCTGGAGGACGCTGCTGCAGAGCCGTTGCTGTGTTTGACACAGTATACCTGACTGAGTGCTGTGCATGCTAAGTGATTAATGGACTGCCCTCTGTGGTACCCTGTGCATGTACATTGTTAATCATTTTTAACATATGCCATAGCACCTTTTATATTTTTGGTTTATCAAGCAGCTACGATATGAAATGCAAATAAAGAGTAGAAGAGTGGGGCCTTGTCATCTCTTGGCGTTCGTAGTTGCGATTTGGTGGTAAACGGCCCTGCTTGTGCTAGCTCTAATTTGGAATGTAACTGAATGCAGCTATGTAGTAAACATCTCTGTGCTCTTCATCATGGAGATTTTACCTCCTCACTGAGCTGGACATGAAGAACTCTTTCACCATGGCTAGCTAACGCTGTGTTGGGATTGCCCACTTGTAACTCACAAAAGGGATGCCATGTATTTAGTCTTCCTGCTGTTCTGTGTTATGTCAGGAGAGTGCTCAGCCAATACTGCCATATTTTATGGATCGATCATAAGGTGCTTCAAGTTTGTGTCTGTGTTGGCAACGCGATATGAGTTAGGAAAAATTAAAATGGGCTTTTAGAGCAGTGAAACCAGTCCACATTTGGCTTACTATCCCCCTTCTTTGTGGTTTTATTACAGTGAAAATGGATACCTCCCTGTATTCCCATATAAAATTAAAATGGCCACGTGTTTTACTGCTCTACTGAAATGTAAGCAAATGCAGCATGTCGCGTAGGTACTGTGTTGGCTGCCCAAGATTGTATGTTGTAACATTGTGTTCATGTTGTACTTTTGAAAAGGGTGTCCTCTCAGCTGTTTAAACTTATTAACTGTGTAGTTACTTTGTAACATGTCCCTGTAGACTTTGATGTAAACATGAGAATTGAAATGTGACTGCTGTCTTGACCTTTCCTCCAGGACCCTCGTAGTAAGCACAAGTTCAGAGTGCACACGTACTCCAGCCCCACCTTCTGTGACCATTGTGGATCACTCCTCTACGGTCTCATCCACCAGGGAATGAAATGTGACCGTAAGTATGACCACTTGACCTGTTCAGATTAACTGTATTAGTTTAGTAATAACTGTTTAAACTGGCCTCTTAAGTTAATTTATTTTTAGATGTACCTTCCAGTGACAGTAAAAGGCAAAAAAAAAACATTTATTCCATGTGTAAGTATGTAATAGATTGTGTAACTTGCTTGTTAACTTCTAAGGCTTTTTGGGTTGCGTAATATAATTTTCTTAACATGTCTACAGTGACATCTACTGACCAATATGTGCTACTGAAGGACACCCCAATGACATGCTTTTGTCCTGACTCTACAGTCTCCACTGTGTGCAACATGAAGATCACCAGTACTTGATCCCACACAGATCATATTAACTTCAATATGGATTTCAGTGCCTTTTCCATTAAGTATTCTAGATATTTTGTTAATTGCTATGTAGAGCAGTTCTTGCAGTAAAGACCCTAATATGTGGATGCAGCAAATTTCTTGCATTCACCTCAGTGTAAGAAGTTGAACTGCAGCATTGCTGTTTTGTACAACAGTACTGCTGATGTGTTTCGAAATGGGCAAGTAAATGATACATTATTTTTAATTATTATAATATAGTTAACATCAGTGTTCTAGATAGATTGCCAATCTGCCTCCGCCACATCTAACTGTCCAAATTTCCTCCATCGTAACAGTAATCTTAAGAGTTATTGCCATATTGCAAGACATTTTGCCCCTAAATAGCTGTTTTGTCTTCTCCAACTGTTTGACACATTGGTGGCTTTTGAGATGAGCCGCGTCTTCAGTGTAAAACACGTTACAGCTGAAGACGTTTTAGGTCAGACATTCTGTTTTCTGTTTGGTTGCCAGTGAAGGTGTAAGTGTTAATGTTGATCCCCGTAGCTGTTTATGCAGATATACTGTAACAGGCCACACTACACTGCACACACTTCCAATTTCAGGCCTTCCCAAACCCCCATCCCTCTCAGACATAGGATTCAACTTTGCTTTACTTTCCCTTGCCACAGGAGGCTCTAAATACCTGGATAGTATTTCTCATTAGCAGTGTTTTCTGCAAAGTACCTTTATCCATAAGCTGTCAGTATGGTGCATGTCAGTGTCACCTGAACACTCATCCCGCATTCCTGCCCCCCCGCCCGCTTCCAGTGTGTGTCCCGTTTTACCTCCACTGAGCTTTTAGCAGGCCACCTCTGTTCCGTTTTCAAGCAGATCTTTTGCACGGTTGGTTTCACATGTGACATATTAACTTAACAGCCCTTGCCTTTGGAGTGTGAATGTTATAGTATAGGCCCTCCAGAAACTGTGTTTATGCTAGAAAAACAGGAAACTGTTAATACGTCAGTGTTGCAACTGTAAACAAATAGATACTTTTTTTTGGCTCTATAGTATGACTGGAAGTGTATAAAACTGTGAATGTCTTACACTTGTACCTTTTGTAAAACTGTATGTAAAGAGGTGCTATTATCAGTGTCCTGAGTGTGTTTAAACCAGCCCTGGTGTATTTGACAATCGCGTGTGCGTGACTGCGCCGCGTGTGAGGCGTAGGCGTGTGACGCTGCTGTGCCGTCTCCTTCCAGACTGCATGATGAACATACACAAGCGCTGCGTGGCGAACGTGCCCAGCCTCTGCGGCACCGACCACACAGAGAGGAGGGGCCGCATTCACATCGCCGCTGAGATCAAGAACAACGTGCTGAGCGTCGCCAGTGAGTCACCGTCGCTGCGCTCGCCCCGCGCAATGAGGAACATGTACTCGCACATCACAAATTATTGCTGACACCATAAATCTGCTACGTTTTAAATGGACAGACACAGAATGACGTTGCACCTATAATACCTCATCTTGACGTTTGTCATTTGCCCTTCCCGGCAGTTATTGTACTGAAGTGATTTACATACTATATGAGTCCACATCTTTGTGATTTTAGTTTCCTAGTATGCTACGTGTCAACACTCTAAAGACATTGACAAATTTGACATCATTTTCTCTGACTGAAATAAGAGGCTGTATATAAAAGACAAAGTACTTATCTATAAACTGTTAAAAGTAAAGGTGCCGTATTGGTTTTAAACTGGATATATGTGTGTGTGATCAGTTTGGATGCCATAACTTTTAAATGCCAGAAAGTCACATGTGTCTATGGGCAAGCTTAGGTTCAAAGAATTGTGGTGTTTATGGATCAAGTGCCTTTTATCACCTTTGTGTTGCAGGAAAATAAAGGCAAAGTTTTCCAGATAATAGAACGTGACTTTAACACGTCAGTGGCACATTGTTCACACTGTCTGTGGTCTTTTCTTACTCTGCCTGTTTGTGTCAAAAAAGCAAGTGTGTGTTCTTCGACGCGGCCTAGACGGATGGACAGCACTGTCTCTCATTGTTTTATAGCAGCATGTAATGGGCCCTGGGCCTACCTGGACTAAACGTATGACATTTCAACAAAAGAGAATAGATTGCTGGAAGTGGAAGCAGCATGTGCAGTGCTCACTGCCAGGCCGACTCGCGTGCTGGGGTCACCGCTACCAGGCCGGTCGCATGCCGGGGTCGCCGCTACCAGGCCGGCCACAGGCTGGGTTCGCCGCTGCTGGCTCGGCCCGCATTCTCAGGTCACCGCTGCTGGCTCGGCCCGCATTCTCAGGTCGTCGCTGCCGGCCCGGCCCATATGCTCGGGTCACCGCTGCTGGCCCGGCCCACGTGCTCAGGTCACTACTGCCGAAGATGTTATGTCAGTGTGTATTAATTTCATAGAACCACTCATGGAACCATTTCAGCAGCTGAATAATAATTTTGTACTGACACGTGCTTATTTCGCAGTGTTCCATATTTGTTAAACAGACTTGCTGCTTCCAATCAGTAGCCTGACCAGATGTTCCATGCTTACAAGGGCAGAAGACAGGGAAACATTATGAAATGCTGTTTAATATAATTTCCTTCTGAAAAAACATGCCTTGTTTTCTACATTTTTTGTTCATTAGCTGTAGTACAATTGGAATAAACCTCTCGAAGATGTGCAGTTCAGCAAAAATAATCAAATCCCAGTAGGTAAATGCATTACACCATGGTTTGTCCCGTGCAGTTTTAATAACTTTTAATTGTGGAATAGTTTAAGGCTTAAATTGAGTGTACAGAAATTGGTGCCTTTGTGTTTTTTGGTATGATGTCTGTTTAATACAGTCTATAACACGTAGATGTCCTTACACAAGCTAAACTGAAGAATGCGTTATGGTCACCCTTCATTGTTTCTACTGTGATTTCTTCAGAAACCAAATATGCTCTGAACAAACATTCAGTATGTTTGTGATTACATTTTGGGCACTGCTCAAATGCTTAAATTAGGTTTTTGATTTGTTCACAGCAGGAGAAGGCGATGAGAAAATGAGTCGGTGACTTTCTC
Source organism: Chitala chitala (assembly GCA_025773905.1). Lineage (NCBI taxonomy): Eukaryota > Metazoa > Chordata > Actinopteri > Osteoglossiformes > Notopteridae > Chitala > Chitala chitala. The sequence continues at coordinate 23,108 of JABJVR010042722.1, forward strand.
TGTGCAGTAGTCTAAAATGATTGTGGTCCCCATGGTCAGATTTCTGAATGTTTACTGCCTCCTGGTGGACTAATAAAGGCAATGCTTCATTTACACAACATTTTCCACTTAACATTCTTTCACTATTTTACAAAGCAATCAGGATTATGATTTTTATGGTTTGTTCTTATTTCTAACGTGTGTAAAATTTGATTTTTGGGGAAAATGGTGGCTCAGTTGTGAGTGGTTGCTTCATATCTCTGAGATTGGGGGTTCAAATCCCAGGTACTAGGGCTGCACTAGCTGGTGCATCTCTAGTGCTGCTTCCAAGCCCAGATAAAATGGGAGGATTGATGTCAGTAAGGGCATCTGGTGTAAAAATCTGAGCCAAACTGATGTGCGTTTTGTTAACCAAATACTGGTATATCTGCTGTGTTGACCTCCTCAGAGGGAGTCGTCAAAAGCTGACTGACATCAAACTTCATAATACAGGCGTATTGTTTAGAGGTGTGTTTATATGCAGGGGAAACACTAAATTACAGCATCATGATGGTGATGTAGCCTCAATAATTTTTGCCAACTTGTACACCAGGAACAAGGCTAGAAATTGTGCAGTGGGTGGGCCTGGGCTAGGCAAGGTGGTTGGTGTCTGGGGAGACAGGGGTGTTAGCAGTGGTCCTCTGTACAGCATATGACGTTTGTGGAATATACCACAAGCCAGCTGAGATAAAACAAGAATTAGAAACTGATCCAGTATGGCAATATTGGACAAGGGAAACAACAATAATTCAGTAGAAAGTATTTTGGTAGGCTGTTGCATTGTCTGGAGCCACATTCCCCAGTAACAGGAGAAATATGTCCCCCAAAAAAGTATGATATACATCAATGTTGGAATACTTTGAAACAGTAGTTTGTGTTGTTTTATGTAGCACCTGGTGTCCTGGGGGAACATTGTTTCGTTTCACTGTGTACTGTACCAACTGTATACGATTGAAATGGCAGTAAAACCACATCCTGTCTTTCAAATTTTAAATATGAAAAAAAATGTTTGCTCCTACCCTGAAAGATTTATTAGGCTACACAATGTAATTATGGCATAAAATAACCAGGGTCTAGGAAAATCAGGCTTGCTGTTGAAGACTGCATTGTCTGACAATGTTGATTTGCCCTTTTGCGTTAAACTCATACGCACTTAATTGTGGTACGAAACATGTTAGCTAAAAAGACATAGATCTGTGGGAGAAGATTAATCTCACCACTCACAAGACAAATGATGAAAGAAAAATCAATATTCTTAAGTGAGCTTAGTAGACTTATGCAGCTATGAAAGTTATAATGAATATTAAAAAGCATTGAGCAACATAAATGGAAAACTGTTTAACCAATGCAGTTATAATTTATATGTCATGTCAAAAGAACATGTCCTGACAGGCTGGGTAATGGTTGTAACGCCTTCATAGACCTATCCGAAGCTTTGTACACGGTCTTGAAATTTTTGTAGAATTTATTAATATTAACCTCTTTTAAGCTTCCTCATAGTTCGTCTATGTCCCTTGGTACTTTGTTTTAACTGGGTATGTAACTTCACACATTTTTAATATCCGTTATACTGCTTGTCCTTATTATTAACATATTTGGATTGATGTTTCAAATATTTTGAAGGTAGGTTTGGCACTTATACATACATTATACATAAAACGTTCTCCAATATCACCACAAGGTGGCAGTAAAGCTCTAGTTCACCTTCTTACATTACATCCCACAATACACGTGCGTCTTCGAGGTGAGTACAATTATTTGTAAACAGTAGACAGTGGTCCCCCTCAGAGCATAATATATATATATTTTTATATTTCAACTGTAATTTTTAAAAAACACCATATGTCCAAATTTGTGGTACGTCTTTAAGTGCCGCTTGTGATACACATGTTTTCAGTGGAGAAATACTGCTTTAAAGCCATTCTCGTTTCAGTTAAATTAGGATGTCTTAATTTATGCGTAGCTAAAACCTAACAAAAGGTGTTCCTGTGTTTTGTTTGTCTTTTTTTTTTCTTCTTCTACACTGGGAAAATGTTATTCATATAAATCAGAAACCTAGCGGTGTGAAACGTAGAGCGAATAGCAGACTGCAAATACATTTTATAGGTGTGCTGTGTCATTGCCATATTTTAAATGGCCATATGGGGGCAGTATGTGTAAATGTTTACTGCGTAGGGTGCCAGCAGCCCTAATGTTACAAGATTCAACATTCCACGCAGAGCTTTGCCTTTAGGTTGCTAGCTCATATTTAACTCTCCTGTTCAATATAAATTTTGGTGTACCATAATTTTGAATGTGATATAACTGTGGTTGGGATTAGTACTTACAATGAAATTCTATTTTATGACAAGATGCCCTTAATGTAATTTGTAAAGCCAGTCCTGTATTTTCCTTGTTTTCTATACCATTACTGTTTTTTAAGTACATAAATAATTGTTATATATATATATCCTTTGTTGCCTTTTACAGTTGAAGAGAAAAATTATCTTTTCACCCAAACGTGTCTCCAGTTTCTCAGTGAGCACAGCACACAATTGTACATTTGCCTGTATGTTTTTAGGTTAATTATGGAGATTTAAAACAATGAGTTTTCAAAAGATGATCATCCTCTCAGGTTTAAGAAATATGCTAGTTGCTGTAAAGCGTACTCTCTTGACGTAGCTCTGTCAGAACAGCAAGGTACTGCTGTGGCAGATTATGTTCAGTAAACCTTCATTTCCTGTGTCTGTCGATAAGGGACCTTTAATGAAGGCTCATTCCATTCATCCATGTCTGTAGTCACTCATCCAATTGTGGCCACAGTTAAAGGCTAATTCAGTTTACTTACCCAGAAGTCAAATATACACAGCATGTTTGTTCCTTTTCAATTAAACTGAAGATTGTGTTTTGCAGCGAATATGTATTGATACTGAATGTTGTCTAAGAAACATGGTCCTGAGGCGGTGTGGGGTCAGAAGATCTCATTGCACTGTTAATAGTGTGTTTCTGTAGAGAAGGACAACCTGGCTGTGACAGTAAAGCAGTTCTATGGCGGTGCTCAAGGCAGTTAGTGCAGTTACACGCTAGTCATGCATGTAGCATGATGAGTTTATGTGCATTAGTTGTGGAAAGCAGCCTTTCTGTCCATTATAAACTCATCGGTATACAAGAACCCAATTGGACTGCAGTGGTGGTTCCATTGGTAATCTGTGTGGAGTGTGTCTGTAGATTTGAATATGACCACCCCATATCCATCTGAACATGTAACACCAAAGGGCTAAAATTTTGCTTTGCTTTGATTTTTGATTGGTTTCAGGTACTTCACGTTTGTAATGGAAGTAATTAAATAATGTTTGCATATAATTATCACAAACGACAAGGACTGGGGGCTTGTGTTAATATGATATTGAGTTGTGTGCATTTCATAAGAGTTCTGCACAGACTAAATGTTGTTGAGTAGTTCATAGAGTTGGCTTGATATGTTAACATCATGTAGTGTTTCAAAGGGATACTTGTAGTGTGTGCTTGTGTGTAAAGAAATGCATTGTCAGTGCTGCCCTGGGGTGGTGTCCTTTCAGTTATTTTGTCTGTAGCACCGGCTGCTGTAGCCCATATTGGTGGCGTTTTTGCTCGGTCACTGTTTAAAAGCACATTATGGGATCAATAACACAATGATTGACCCACATCTTTCACAGTCAACATGCAAACGGCTGTCAGTTGGGAAGTATTGGATTGTCTTGGGGGAAAACAGCAGAAATAAGCGGGGACTCGTGTGGGCACATGGGACTGTGAAGGACCCAACTAGGGCTGTATGCCATAACAAAAGGTTTTATTTTGTCTATCGCTCCTGGTTGCATGTTCATATTTGTAGCCAGAGCAGAGCGTTAGCCAGAGCTGGCCCTGACTAGTTTGTCACTCTAGGCATGATTTTAGTGTGTGCCCCTTGCATTGCAACCAATTCCTCCTTCATCACTGCAGCTGTGCCCCTATGGACGGCTGGCGCCACTAGCATTTGGCTGTGTGGCCTGTGCCTAGGGCCAGCACTAGTGTTAGCTTATTTTGTACTTCAGATATTTTACAGACACGTATATTCTGCTATTTATCAGAAACGGTTGCTGTAATTAAATAGAGTTTGTAGAGCTACAACCAACAATGGGTCTGCTTGTTGGCAAAGTGGGCATGAGTGTAGCATGACATTAACAAGTGCTCGAATTTTGAATGGGTCAACAATACACATGTTAATTTGAGGTCATTGATAAAACTCAGTGTCTCAGGAACAGGCGATTTAGCCAGATGCATATCATGTCAGAGTACAATTGAACTCATCATTTGCTTTGAAAAAGTTTTATAATTATTTTCTCTGGGAGCCTAAAATGATTTGGGGCAGAATAATTCTTGTGTATGTTCCCTGCTGTTCACCTCCCTGCAGCTTGTTTGAAACCCATTTAGATGTATTATTTTGCACAGTGGCTGTTAATTGGTCCCACAATTTAACTTCAGCCCTAAGCTTTTAAGAACCTTTTTTTCCCCAAACAAACCTTTATCACTTTCCTCTAACAGCAGTCAACTGAATAAATCTACTGTTTGTTCAATTTCGTTCATAGCTATGATTGACTCCTTAAAAACGCACATATGTTTAAGTAAACAATGACAAGAATGTTTGGAGTTTTGAAGGATCACCGAGATTAAATTTAATTTGTGTCCTTAATCGCCATGCTGTGTGCTGCCATTGTGCCTAACGGTATATAGGAGAAGCATATGGAAGTCATTTGTAGGAGAGAATCGGTACAAATAGAAAACAGGGAAGTTCCAGAGATGTGCAGGCTAACCTACTGAGAGCTTAATGCTAATGAATCCGTATTTCCCAGCAATGGTAATTATGTTCACATCCGTTTTTTATTTTCACAACTTATTGCTGCACAATAAATTGCAATTTGCAAAACTGTATTACCCAACAAAATAATCAGGAACCAATAGACTCTAAGCTTATTACCGGCACAGTAGGCTATGTTCTTTTACCATTTCAGGTTTCTCCCCCAGAAGGTTAGATCTGATTATTTAAAAAATAAATAAATAAATAATAATAATAATAATAAAGAAAAAATGTCAACAGCTGAAAGAGGTTAAAAGCTACATAGCTGGTGTGATTTATCACAGAGCTGTTAAATGACTTTACAGAATGCCTTGGAGCAGTTCTTGTTTTTCAGGGATATTAAAATTTTATACAAATTAAAATGAATTGGAACAGAGGTTTTAAATCATTGACCATAACATATACCCAATATATTTGCATCTTTTCAACATTTAAAATGATTTAAGTGATATTTACTCATTTAATTTAAGTAATGTCTCTGGCATGTTTAATTTTACAGGAGATGGCCTGATCTGTAAATAAGAGTTGCATGGTTTTACATTTTGCATGGTATATTGGAGAGATTTTACATCCAGCCTTCCACGATCTGAAAGCCATCCTCTCCCCCTCAGTTTCTCTCTCTCTCTCTCTTTCCCTCCCCCCTTTCTATTTCTCTCCCTCTCTGTTTGTCTGTCATTGGTTTAACTTCTGCACTCTTTTGCTTTGAGCAAGTAACTGTTAGTGACTAGTTTATATTTTGTATTGATTGCAAAACCATTGTTTGTATTGCATTAATGCCCCTTGGGGGAAACTCAGTGCTTAAACTTTTAATCAGTTGAGGGGGGTGTGTGGGATGTACGGTGGGACCTCCTTGCTATTGATTTACCCTTCCTCTCTTACTCAAAGTGTAACACATGATGCATCCACAATTTTGAAGTTGTCTGCTATTAAAATGTTTTTTGCTGTCTACTTTTAAAATGGGCCATTGGCCCTTTCCAACTTAGTCTTTAATCTCTGGTACAGTGTCTCCATGTATGAGACTTTCAAAGAATAGGCTAGTATTACCAAGCTTAGTGTCATATATCTGAGTGTACTCTGTGTTGTGAACATCCACTTAACCAATAAGGTTCAGTGCTGACATCTGCCTCAGCTGGTTTGAGCTTTCTTACACCGTTCCCTTTTGCTTTAATTTTTAACTTTGTTATTTCCTCCAACTTTAATTAGATTTTTCAGTGTCTGTTGGAAGAACGCGAGCAGTTCTGGGTGTAACGTGGCACATTGTCTGTTTTTAATCCATCATGGTGTCCTTTATCGCTGAATTTCACATCCAGGCAGAGCGGCTTTGCCTGAACATCCAAATGCTTGGGTTCCAGGTTTGAAATGCTGTAGCTGTTCCATGTGGGAAGGTCAGCTTCACTGCATCCTGCCTGAACCTGCTCTATCATCTCAATCCATTTAAACATGTTAAGGATCGGATTTGTTTTGAAAAATTGGTGTAAGCCGCTTTACCAAACATCACACCGATTACATCATCGGTGTCTCTGCTGCCAGGAGTAATGCAGAATCATGGGAATCCCTGGGTTTGGCCCTATTGATCAAGCCACAAATATTAAGTTGTTCAAAAAAGAGACCTGTTTTTAGTAGTTTAAAAGTATTTTAAAGAGATATCAGCAATGGTCACTCAAAAGTGTTAATCGTAAGGATGGAGAAGCGTAAAATCTTTTAATGAGTGATCACTTTTCGATCTTTTGCAATGAACAGAATACGATTAAACAAAAGGGACACATTGTAAATCTAAAACGAGGGCTCTTGCCCGTGACCTGCCAGCGCCATGAAATATTGTGCTGATGTTAGGTCATACAGCCTTAAATTGTGCTTGTGTAGTAGACTGCAGCAGAGCCTGAGACAGACCTGGAGCGCAAGGAAAGAATGGGCTTTGTGTAGACGAGAGAAGGCATGGAGGCAAAACACTTACTTTGAGCAGGATCTCACTGCTTTACTGTCTGTTCTGTTCAGTTAAAGAGGCGAAGAACCTCGTTCCCATGGATCCCAATGGCCTGTCTGATCCCTATGTCAAGTTGAAACTCATTCCTGATCCCAAGAATGAGAGCAAACAGAAGACCAAGACCATCAAGTGTTCCCTCAACCCAACGTGGAACGAGACCTTCGCCTTGTGAGTTGCGTATTGTTTTTCAGACTTTCCTGTCTAACTGTTCTCTTACATTAAAGAAAATTCTGTTTAATTGCCTTTTTTTTTTGCTTTTTATACAAAATAAATGCAAGCACTTTGTAATAGAGCTCATTTTATCATTGTCTATCTCCCAGCAACCTAAAAGAATCGGACAAAGACCGCAGACTGTCTTTGGAAGTCTGGGACTGGGATCTCACTAGCAGGAATGACTTCATGGGCTCGCTCTCATTTGGGATATCTGAACTGCAGAAGCAGGGAGTGAACGCATGGTAAGCCCTAACAGAGGAGGGGCTTGACCTGGCTCACCTCTGACCTAGAGGTCCCAAGCCTAAGTGCCCTTTACAGGTCCTTCCATTTGTGTGACTGTTCTCTGGAAAATCCTTCTGCAAAACCTGTCCAATTTTTCCAGCCGGTTTGTAAGTGAGTGCTTGGCAAACAAGAGGCGCAGCTGCTGGAAGAGTGTTATACTCCCAGCTGACACTGTATTCAGAGTTGCAGAGATGTGTGTAGTGTATGGTTAATGAGTGAGAATGCGGACCTCAAAGGGCAATATGTTATCTGTTGGCTGTGTGAGCTCCAGCCCTTCCTGTTCAATGATTTAGCAGCACCAGCTAGCTTCACTTTACCTTTAGACGTTCTCTGTTCTCCACAGAGCACCGTGCTGTGTAGTTGAGTGTAACAACACTGCTAAAAGAATCCCTTGCCTCAGGCTCTTCTTCATCAAATAATCATTTGAAAGCTTTTCATTACATTTTCTATAATTTTATTACACCCTGCTGGGTCCAGCTGTGTTACTGCTTTGAGGGTTTTTATTTCCTAAGCAGAACCGAAAGGTTTCTCCAGCTAGCGGAAGTATGTATAAACTCACGCCCCTTGACCTCGGCATGCTCCAGTAACTCAACTGTCATCGTCTTGTTCTTAATTCCATGCCCTCCCCCCTTCCCACACACACACACACACACACACACACACACACACACACTCTCTCTCTCTCTCTCTCTCTCTC
>JABJVR010042733.1:1947-31150 GCA_025773905.1 Chitala chitala
TGGAACTGCACCAAAATGTGTACATGAGGAGAGAAGGATTTAGTGAGAATAAATAATAATAATAATAATAATAATAATAAAAATAATAAATATCATTATTTTTAGCATGATGTTCTTTGATGATTTGAGTTTTTAAGTTTTCAAAGTAGAGAGGAGAGGGCTGTTTCTTGTTACGCAGAACATTAAATATTTGTTTGTCTTCATCTCTGGTTGATTGTGCCATAAGGAAGCAAAGCCTAAAATGTCAGAAGCAATTTCTGAATTTTTCTTGAAAGCCTAATGTTGGGTATATGTGCAGCTATATGTATATATGTAATTGAAGGACATGTGTTTAACACTTCAGAAAGTCTTCAAGAAAGAATGCAAAATAAAAGGGTTGCAAAGCTGATTCATAGTAAATGTGACAATATTTTCTGGTGTTTAACTGGGGGGGGGTTACAATGTTCTGCAACCACAGTTTAATATTCCTGAACTGTAACTGTTTGGGAAACTGAATTGCTATAGTGTCTTTGTGACTTTGTAGGTTAGACATGGCAAACAGTCACAATGATGAAGCCAGTGGGATGGTAGCAAAGATTACATGAAACTAAAAGCCTTAAGACCCTTAAAAACTGTCCCCTTTACTGCCTCACACAGGATGCTTCTCCCTGAGAGACTATGGGAGGATGAGCAACGATTGGGATGGGGCATGACAGCAGACCCTTTTCCTTTCATCAGCATCAACCAAAGGAAACCTTTGGCTTAGGGTTTTTCTGGTCTGAGCTAAAAGGAAGTTGCCAGAAAAACCCAATAACTTTGCAGCAGAACCGGCAAGAGGGGGCAGTGAGCGCTGATTCTAGTAGGGCCTGTCCTGACTGGCCAATCAAATTTCAGCTATAACTACAGAACTCATCTAAATATTTTACTTCCATTTTTATTAATTGTCAAAGACTGAATTTTAATTGTCATTGTTTTCAGGTAGCACAGCAGTTGTAAACTGGTTAATAAAGCCTTTGTTCTGGGTGCAGGATGTGTCCTAAAAGAGACTGCACCTTCTTTTCTGCACAGGAGAACACCACCGCTTGCTGTGTAGCTGAAGTCAGTGTTATTTAACAAACAGTAACGTACTAATACCTCTTCCCAAAAGATCCTGGCAGCAGAAGCTATACATTTCATTGGTGAAATTTGAGTAGCTAGAGACCTCCATTTAGGGAACTTGCTATTTATTACATTAAATCACATTTTGATGCAGTCTGGTGGCTCAGTGGGTAGAACATCAGGCGAAACACTCGGCCCTAGCTTCCCGGGCACCGCATGTGACTGGCTGCTCACTGCTCCCCTCAGGGGATGGGGTAAATGCAGAGAACAAATGTCCTCATTGAGGTACTAATAAGGGATTAATAAAATGAAAAAATATACAGTGGAACTTCGGTTCACGAACTTAATTGGTTCCTAAAGGCGGTTCGTAATCCGAAAAGTTTGTGAACCAAAACTATTTTTCCCATAGGAATCAATGTAAAATGTATTGCTGGCATATGTGGTTTGTGAACTGAGACATTTTTTGGGCGGAAATGTAGTTCATGAACCAAAAAGTTCATAAAGGCAGGCGTCCGTAAACCAAGGTTCCACTGTATATAATTTTTTTTTATTTACTGAATTTGCTTTAAGAAAAAAACTACATTACTTTATCTTGGGCTTAATACGGAATGATAGCTTGGCATGCTCATTACCTGGAGTACTGGACTACCTCAATTCTATAAAAAAAAATCATATCCACAATGCTGAACCACAAATTCTATAATGTTTTAGGAGTACAGTGTATATTAGAAATGCACATAAGAAAACTTGAGCTCTGCAATTAATTTATATTTTTTGCAACCATAAAGGATTCTATATTGAAAGGACACATGCTGGAGCAGGGATAGTTAAATAAAAGTAATATTAGTGACTTTAAACACAGACATGTCACATGAAAAATACTGTTTTCATAAAGAGATTGAAATGACAGGGCTCTGACTCAAGGCTACCCAGGGTCACACTCTCCTTGCCTCATCCTCTCACCAGGGCTTTTTCTGTGACTCAAAAATGAAACACTATTAATCCCAATTGTACCCTGGCATGGCTGGCTGAAGTAAGTCATTTTTAGGAGCCAGTCTGGCTATACTGTGAAATACACCAGTGTCTCCCCCTAAGACAGTTCATGTCTCTTGGTTTGAATGCAGTCACTGTCCATGGTTCTAAACCAACAGTTATGCTGCCTATCATACAAATTTTCTGAAGATGGTCACCCACACAACAATTACTTTAACAATCAATATTGCTATTGTTGATTGTTAATCTAATTTTATAACATGAAATATTAACCATGCAATATTTTGTCAAAACCACACACACACAAATTTTATTGGTTTATTAGAAACACCTGTCTACTGTAATGGTGAATTTTTCCACATTTTGAAGTCATAAGTGGACAACCCAGGCTGGATTAAAACTCCTGACCTCACAGCCAGCACCAAGCTACCAGACAAGATGATTAGCCTACTGAGCTAAAAGACCCGAGTCCCTTGCTTGAAGGACTAATCACACTGTCCTGACTTCTACAGTGGTGGTTCACACTCCACTACATCAGCAATTTGCAGGGTTCGCTTTCAGACTACATTAAGCCGATGTTGAGGCTAATATGTAAGTAATATGTAAGTAAATAATGATCTACTTAGGGTCAGCGAGTTATAGAAAGTGCAGTGCAGACAGGCAGGTGAGTAAGCATTTATTTGCATGGTCTCAATTTAAATGACAGGAAATGTCTACTTTGAAAAGGCCCTTATCACTTCATCAGGTGTATTCCCACATACTTAAGTGGTTTCCCATCTGCTAACTCGGCCAGTCTTTGCACTAACCTGAACTCCCTGTCATTTCCTTGGACAGGCTCCTAGCTTTTCAGCACAAAGCATTACACAGCTGACAGCATTTGTTCACCAATGGACACGCCGTGGGCGTGAAGCGACATGGCTAATCGGCGGTGCTCGCCTGTCCCGTAACGGTCGGACAGTGCTCCACTCACACTCGTACGGCCGGCAGGGGTCGAGCAGGCGCGGCACATGTCCTCACGCTGTTGCCATTCGGACCGCGTTGTTGGCTCTCAGCGGAAGAGATCCATATACTAATATGGTTTTTCTCCATGTCTTGGTCCTCTCATCAGTGTATAACAGCAGCAGGGAGGACAAGGTCATGTTTTTCCCCCTAAGTGCCTGTTTGCTTTTTCCTTTATAGAAGCTGCACTTGGTTAGGGTGTCAGCTGCCTTTTCCTGTTTGTACCAACACATGACAAACTCTGGTGTTTCAGCACATTTAATCCATCCAGAAATACGCTGTATGTTACTCCCTTCACACTAAGCCAGGCCTTTGTTAGATGTAAAGATCAGAAAATTTTGTGTGGCTGATCAGTTCGGCTGAGGGGACGAGGAGATCTGCCTAACTCAGTGAGCATCCTGAGTGCTGTTCGGAGTTAAAACTCTTTCACTGCCCTTGTGCCACTGCATTAGGTGAGCAGAGTAGGGCCTCTAACCACAGAAGAGGGTACAAGTTGGATAGTTCAGTGGACATTGAATTCTTTGATTTTGCTGGCTTTTTAAGTGTTTAGTCTCTGTAAGGAGTCAGCAGGAGGCTGAGTTTAGAGGATGATGTGTACTCATGGCGACTGATTGTCAGCCCTGCACAGAGGCTCGACCCACCTAACGAAGCCCAGCTGGCTGTGATGACCTCATCATTAGTGCTAGGGGCCTATTGGGTGGCTTTAATAGAAAATAGCAAAAAATCCGCAACCTTCAAATTGGGTACAGCAACAGTATAATTTTGTTTAAACACTTTGTCTTTTTGCTTTCTCTTCTTTCTTTACTTCTGTGTAGCTAGTATTTTAAAAAGGTGTCTGATCAGTGTTTGTTTACATGAAGCAATATGACTTTGATTAACCCTGGGTGGCTGATGCCTCACCCACTGTTCATGGGGCAGATGTGCTCAAAATGCAATGCCTTTGCAATTTCATTCTCCCCAGCATTCATTTCTGCATCACCTGTTAAGTAATTTAAATAACTGCCATTTCAGACAAGTCTTAAATGTCCTGCAATCAGCTTGTTCCTGGTGTTGAAATTTTGTCCCCCTCTCCTGACTGACCTATCAAACCACGTGTTCATTCAATTTAAAATGCATTTGAAACACTGTAAAATAATGTGACTGAAGCTACATTGCACATTGAAAGATCCCCTAAAACATATGTGTGAAATTAGTTGGTCAGCTATGTGTACATGAATTGTATTTTTGTGTTCTCCAAAGGTACTGACAAGCTCGCTGTCATGTTTCATTACTCGCTCGTTATCTCTAGCAGCCTTAATGCACTTGGCTTACTATTTATAGAGACAGTCAGAGGCACAATTATGCCTGCTTAATGTCTGGCTTTGGAGCACTGAATTGGTGTTGCGTTTATGCTGGAAATTAAAACATTTGCAGTGAAAATGAAGATGGCACACCGAGAGTTACTGCAATACATTAGCTGGAAATTTACTTCTAATCCAGTGTTTATTTTGAGCTGGGATATAAACAGTTGCTCATAACAATGTCTCACTAAGGTTTTTTTTTTTTCTTCTTTTCAGCAACACTGAGCTACATGAAGGAAGAAATACAGGAAGCAGACCAAGAACCAAAGGCAATGGAACTGCTTCTGCAGCTTCCCTGTGACACATTCTTTTATTGAGACTTCCTTGTCTTCTCTCTTATGCCTGAAAGAAACAATCAAGCCTGAGCCTTGGGATGATGGTGCATCTTAAAAAAAAATAATAATTTTATTGCATGTTATGGTGAGAGATGCATCATATTTTTAAACACCATGTTTACATCTACCTGTAGCATAGGTTGCCACACCAGCTAATGTAAAAGTGCCCAGTTTTATGTTACGGATCAGAATTGCGTTTCTATTTGACGCGGTGGTGTATAAATCAGATCCTTAAAAGCAACTGGCATAATGGCACAAGGGATCATAGCAGGATTATTGATGGTAACTCACTCCTTAAAAAGAAAAACTCACAAGACGCTCATCTCTCCATTAATCTAGCATTTGACATGTCTATTGAGAAAGGGAGAGCGTCAGAGATAAATCAATCTGTCATGGCCGAGGCTCATTCTTCCCTGCTTGTCCTTGGGCCATTTCCTGTCATCCAAATGGGCTCAATTAATAGTCTATCTGTGTGGATTTGAAAGGGGGGGTGTTAAGGGATGGTTGCATGCATGCATGCATGGAGACCAAGGGCTTTTGGGAAGCCTTCCAGTTCTTTTGTTGCAAATGGATAGCTGTTTTGGTCCAGGAAGAGAACAGTGGACGAGGTGAAATGTGACTTCCCGGAACAAAGAGTGAAGTCTCCGTGTTTACTTCGGCAAACGCGCAGTGCAGTTCATTGCATTTGTCTTGTAGTTTTACAGAAAAAAAAAAAATTAAGGCTTGCGATTTCACCTTTTCAAAAAAAAAAAACAACTCCAGCCTAAGCCAAGAAAATGAAACAGTAACCTTTCAGTTACATGGCTGCATACTTAACCTCTGAGCTTTTTGCTGTATTACACAGTGTTTTTATTATTCATATTTTCATACATTTGATGATTTTATGGACATAACCATACAAGTATCCAACCTTATAAACTATGATTCTGAAATTACGTTCCACTCCTCTTTCTACACCACATTGGTCAGTTTGGGCATCAATCATGTCAGATGTTGCATCCACGTCCGTTAGAATAGCCTTCTCTTTCATACAATACAAATGAGCCAACATCAGTCCAAAATATTTGTAGCAACAGCAGGAAACACAAGGATTACAATTTTATTATCTGTCTTTGGGTTTCTCTTTATATTCTAATTCTTTCAGTTAGCTCAGTACCTCATTTCCTATATCATTATTTTCTGTTCCACCATACAGAAACAGTCCATATGTGTTGATGGACATTGTGTTACGAAGGATCAGACAGATTAGTTGCCATGAGGAAAACCTGTCCTTGAACATTTGACCCAGAAGCATCTCCTCACAGAAACTCAAATCTGGAGACTGTGAGATACAGCCTTTGGCTTGCCACAAAATGTGTTTCTAATGACAAAACACTTGGCTCTTATTTCTAAACTAACATCTTTACAAACTGTTAAAAAAAAGCAATTTATGTAAACGACCCTTTTATTGTAATGCCCTGATTTCCCATTGTGAAAAATTAGCCCTTTGAGGATTTGGCAACAAACACCCATTAGGGAAGCAACAGCCTTTACAGGAACAACCTTGGTGTTGCTTGGTAGGTGAGCTGAGAGGTCCCATCTGTGGATGACAATGTACGAGGCGGTTCATTCTGACAACCCCAACTTTCAAGGAATGCACAGGTACAAATAAATTTTTTCTTCATACTTGTTTAATGAGGGGATGGATTCAAACTGAGAGTTAACAATGCAGATGTGTATCACTCGGTGTTCTTCCGGTCACATATTGTCACACCCTGCCCGCTATAGTCCCTTTGTCCACTAGGTGTCACTGTTCTTTGCTGTCTTGTCATATTCCCTATGTACACTTGGTGTCATGGTTCCTTCCCTATGTATCCCTGTGTTCCATGATAAGTGTATTAGTAGTTGCCAGTGGTGTCTCGTTTAGGTCCCTATTTAAGTTCCCCCTTTGTGTCAATGTGTTGCCAGTTGTTATATGGATAGATGTCAGTAACACTTGTGTTAGTTGTAGATCTGTTGGCTTTGTATGATATCTGTGATTTAACTTGTTTCCTGAATTCTATGTACTAGTGCCCTGTTCCTTGTATAAAACCCTTCGAACATTAGACTCTACCCTTGCCTCCGTTCCCTGGAACGTTACACATATTAGTCCACGGTCCCATGACAATAAAAGAGATTTGAAAAATCCTGACTGGATAATGGGACATAGAAGGCATAAGCACCTGTAACTCTTCTTCCCATAACAGGTGTAGCTGATGTAAACAAACTGATTGCACTGTACATTATATATCTAACTTATAATACTGTACACTACATAATACTTGGGAACAATAATAAACATCTATGTTACCGATTCATGTATTTACTGTACTTTGTATTGATATTTTAATATGTACTCTTTCTATTTACCGTACAACACTTTGGTTTTTCTCGCAGGCAATGACGTCTCAGTCGTGTAATGTTCATGCAGTGTGCGAATTGTTTACCGTGTTATTGGACAGAACGTTAAGCCAGACATTAAGCGACACACGATTGTTTCGAAAATAAAGACGCTATTTGGTCTACGTAGTGAAACTAACATTGACGATCGCCAGGTAACATTCCTGTAAAATCAATGTGATTAGGAGAGTACACAGTTCAGTATGAAAGTGAAGCTGTAAGTATTTTCTCGGGGTAGAAGCTAGGCATTTTGTGAAGATTGGATAGGTGGTTCTGGGCAATTAATTTTGCGAATTGGACTGCCACCTTCCTATTTCCTAGGCAGCATGCTTTTGTTGGCATAATATGTGGTCATGCTAGAACATAACCTTATAATTGCGGTTTTTCCACCACTTCTTTCCTTGTATTATTATTTTTTTGTTTGCCACGTTGCATTCAGTGGCTTTGGTAGATAATGGTCATGCAATTGACAAGCTTTTAAGATTTTGTATCCCTGAAATTTAAACACATTTTAACATGGTGAAAATATGTTTTGCGATAATAGTGAACAATGATTATTTAGAGCTGTCACAAATGTGCAGGCTGTAGAAAATAAATTGTACCAAGAAAAGTGTATTGCGATTTCCTGTTTATTTTATAACTCTGTGTTGTACACTAGTTTTGACAGTGCACTTGAGAGCAGTAAATGTTTCTTTTTTCATTGTTTCTTATAGTTCCCTGTTACTGTTTCCATCACAATTTTTCCTGTCTGCATTAATAAAAACATGAAAACAACAATAAAAACAAAACAATTAAAACATATTAAAATCACTTTGTCAAACTATACAGTCCATTAAAACATCCATAATCGTGCTTATGTGCCTCTAAATAAGTATCACTGGCTTCTGCTAAAATACGTTTAATTACAAATACTGTAGGTTAATATGTTATAAAATGTAATTTCGAAGATTTTTAAAGGACTTAGTGAATTTCAAAGAGACTGCAAAGCATGCTAAATTTTTAATTTGTTTTCGGAAGTCACGAAACCTCCTATGCTTTAATAAACAAAAATGAGTGTTTTGAAACATTTGTATTTATTTACATATTTTAATAAGGATAAATTATATAAGGAATGCTTTGAACAAGGTTTCAAGAGTGGCTATTCCATACTTGCCTTTAATCTTAATGAAGTTATCTGTGTCTGAAGAGCTCAGTTTTTAAGTAATTTTTATTTTGAGAAGGCCCATTCTTCCACACAAATAGGCCATAGCTAAAAACATAAACAATTCAATTACTTAAATTACTGGAAACTGGTTTTCATCCATTTCCATCCAATTCTTTCAAAATAATATATTTCTGAGATTATATCTGAAGTTCCAATCCCCTTGAAGACACAAATTTGCAAGTGTGTGAACCTTAATCTGCATTTTCATTATATATATATATTAAAAGAACCTACAAATCAAAATTTTAAAATTTAGCAACCTATTTAAATACTTTGGGAGGAAATCATAAAATTTTACATAAACAATAATACTAGTTCTCTGCAATTTATACCTCACTAATACTCAGAATTCCCTTAGAGCATTTCGCTATAAAAACAATAATCACCTTGTATAGCAGTTGATACCATTGCTAGCCTTATCTTTAGGTGTTCCAGTGAAGTTATAAAATGCCAGCAATAAATTTTCAATATCATCCCTTTAATTTCCCATGATTCTCCTGCCCTTCCATTTGCAGAGATGCACGGTGGATAAAATGGGATGAAGGGGTCAGAAAGAAGGGCTTCTTTTCCACATCCCTGTAGATCACTACAAAGACACCCCTCCGATCCCCTTCATCCTAGACTTTTTACAGCAGAGAGCTTCAAAGATGAAGGGCCATCAAACACATGGCCGTATCCCTCTAGCCACTGCTCCTCACTTGCTCTCCTTGACTGCACTTCCTTCTTCTCCGTTTCCATACTCCTTGTGGAACTTACCACAGAGCTCTTCCCTTCCCTCAGAAGGCTTTGTATTCCTTAACCTCCCTTCACCCACTCACAGGACCTCAGGTGCTTATCTAAGATAGCCAGCTCTGGAATCCAAAAGGTCAGGCTTAATGTTGTCGGGACTCATTAACTTAAAGGAGGAACAGCTGTATTGCTTTCAGGCAAATTCAGAGGAACATAATGCATCTGCATTAATTAACAGCTGATGGTGGTCTTCTCAGGAATGCAATAACGTGTAATAATCTCCAGTGATACTAAATCCTTGCTTGTTTTCAAAGGGCACTGTCCTGCAATTCAACTGCTTGACTACAGATGAACCCTTTGGTAACAGTAACTGTATTAATACCTCCCTGATCTACTTGTTATCCAAGCAGCTAACATTATGTGAGTCGGTGGCTCCCTGGATATTTTCCTGGGTTTTATTGAGTTCACTTCTCTGGGTTTTGTCCAGCACCATACCAACAACATGCCAATGCTGTATCACACTATAATTTAAAACCAGAAAGGCAAGGCCACACATTTCAAATGAGCTCACGACTGCATACTTAAATGTGCAAGACAACATAACGAGGTTCTTCTTGATAACTATAACATTTTTTTTCATCTAACTCATTCTAAGTAATCATAATCAAGTTGATTTGACTACACCACGTCCTCCTCACCCCATTTGCATGGGTATTGTATGCATTTTTACATGATGATAATTATTCGCACAAAGGCCCACTATATAACAGCGTGAGTAAATTGGAATTTCATATAGTTTGCAGACAACTGGCTAAATATCTGATAAGAGATATTAATAGGGAAGCTGAAAACAGGTCAACTAAAAAAGAAATTATCCATCTTAGTTTGTGTACACTTAAAAGTCTAAAGCGGTACAAATATGTTTATGGTACTTCAAAAGTTAAGAAGCCTAAAAATGACAAATTGCAATGTCAAGATAAGCAGTTATGACACATTTAAATGGTTTTCACCAGTTAAGTGAGTCTTTTTGTGGTTTCGTCTTGGTTTTACACTACAGTTGTATGTCTTAGAATGTTTCCTGGCTCCTCAGACAGGTTAAATTGAGTATCTTTTGACTTACACCATTTATTCTTTATGGTTATACAAAGTGAGTAATCCATACAAAACACCCAGGGTCTCTATTCAACAAAGGCAGACAAGACAACAGAAGTAGGCACCTTGGCACTTGAAAATGGATGGATGGAACAGGTAATTATATATTTGATAAATTTTTATGGTGCTATAAAATTGTGACAGTTCACTTGAACATTTTCCACAATGTAAATGTATGCATTTGACATGTATTTTTACACATAAATCTTATATATGAGGAGAAATAAGTTATGGCCTTTGGGGCAGTCAAGCAAAGGGTCAGGTCCTTACTCTGTTCCTTCCTCAAAATGAAATTTATCTAAAACAACATTACCCATCAGGCTGGTACTCACTATAACATAAAGTGAAGCAGAAAAATTGCACATGTGCAGATACAAATACGTTAATGCAGTGCAATTAATTTTATATCACATTAACAGAATTTTTTTACTTCAGAAACAAATAATTAACTAATAAAATTTCATTAATTAAATAATAACAAATAATAATAGTATTTGTAATACTAAGCATAATGAGCGGCAAAATCTTCATATACTTTATATTATAATTCACAGCTCATAGATCTCAGCAGAAGCTTTTCTACTTGTTTTTACTGCGGTCACATTTACTTATATTGCACTGAATAAACTTGACCACTCGACCTGTAGTCTCCAAAGAGTATGTGATTTTTTCTCCCCATCAATTCTTCTCACTTTCTGCAATAGTGTAATCTCAGAAGTATGTACTAACCACAGATCATAGCTGGACCACAGAGGTTCTGTTTGGTAAAGTCCAGCTTCAGCAGTTTCTGTGGACGCTTCAGGAAAAACCTACACTTTAGCCCTGTCCTGAAAGTATTTGTGCTATGACCCCTGAAGACCAGAGGTGCCATTTTGATAAAACCAAACTCTCTCAAACATCTCAAATGTCCATCTTTATCCTAATAGGTCCCCTGATGGCCGCTTAGATACAAAACATTTCCCAGGGATATGCAGTCAAAAGACATTACACCCTGTTCAAGCACTCAAAAACTGCGACATGCTAGTGACCCCTGAGGTACCAACTGTCATGTTACCACCAGCCTCTATGAGAAAACCATCAAGGAGCTAAGTTATGGAGTTCAAAAAGGCAGCAGAGATGCTAATACAACACCCAGACAGCAAAGGGATTAGCAGTACTGTAAGATAAATTGTGCTATGGACTCCCAGCAGACGATGGAGGCTTGTTTACCAGGTACCATCCTGCTATTTTTAGTTCTCTTCTCAATGGGACAAAGGTAATGTTTGTGCACTCTCTTTTTCCATTTGTCATTACCGTCATACAGAAAACAAACTCAGTTATAAGATTCTCATTTTTACTGGTTGGGTTTCACTGCATGATAAACAATGAATGAGCACCAAGTGATGGGTCCATGTGGAGAGTGCATTTGTCATTGGCTGGTGGCACCTTCAGATGCTCACCTGATAGCTTGTATCTGAGACAACTGAAGAAGTGTGAAGGACTTAGTCATAGCAGTGTGAAACAAAGGGTTACATGGAATTGACTAAACACATTGTTTGAAAGCTAAAAAAGTATAAATGGAGATTTATGCTAAGGATATAATAATACCTTTCGTGACTCCGGTAGTCTTGAAAACGTATGTTTAGCACATTCTGGAACATGGATAATTGCCTGTTGTTATTTCATCTTTCACTTTTTGTGGTGGCCGATCATTTTCAGTTGCCTCGCAAAATGTGACACCAGCTATCAGCCGTTGTTTGTGTGTCATAAAAGTCATTACCGTTCAAAAGCATCTTCTTGTTTGTTTTCCTTTCTGGTTTAGGTTTACAAACAATAAAAGACCAGTCTAGTCCTTTTACAGATTCTAGGACGAAAAGCCCATTTGCCAGACACCCACTGCCCATCTAAGAAAGTTAGATTTAACTTTTTATCTAAACCTTTTCTCTCTCTGTCTCTCTCTCTCTCTCTCTCTCTCTCTCTCTCTCTGTGTCTCTCTCTCTCTCAAGCTGATGGGCCTGGATATGATGCTCAACTCTTTATTAGGTTATGTTGTAAGCGCCTTGAATAATTATTTGTAATTTATGGTCTACGAGCCCCAACCAGCAAGGCCATTTATCGCATGTGACACCACACTAAGTAAATGCACGTCTTAATGCGGAGAAGTAGGGTGCATATCTCACCCCTGTTTTTCCAATACTGTAATGTAAGGTATAATTACAGCCACCAGACAGATATCTTATTAGACCTTCTTCTTGATTTACTATTTTAAAACAACAGGAATACATTAAACGGACGTATAATGAATGGCTTATTTATCACACCTTAATGGGTTTTTAGTAAAATGTCTGGAAAAGCTTTTTTTTCACATACACGCACAGACATAAATATGGCTTGTTTTCAAAAACTCTGAGCCCCCCTCCTCCAAAAAAAAGTTCTGCTTTCTTTTGATTTTGTTTCCATGGCAACACTCACAATGTTTACAGAGATGCCACTGGTTGCTTGTTCATGACAATATTGAAATAGTGCACAAAAGATGTAAAACAGATATCAAGGTAATTTTTAACATATGTTCCTGTGTACCACACAGCACACTAAAATTCAGCATTAAAGAAACATTTTAAACCAGGCTGTGAGTATTCCTGGTTGCACATTCTCTAGTGTAAAGTACTTCCTTAAATTGGTCGTTTTACCTCAGACCATATGATTAGAGAGGAACCCTCAGAAAGTCAATGCTAAGGGAGTAGGAAACTGTCCCTCCGAGTGTGTGGCCAAGCACAATGCAGTCACACACATCAACTGCGTTGTTATGCACAGTACTTCTCCAACATTGTCTGACTCAGCAAGTGGTCACTCAGTTCATTACCTATTCAAATTATCTCGAGAAGTACAGTAGGTCAGCATGTTTCCCGCAATGTGCTGGTAACATTTTTAAGTATCGCTTCAGAAAAGTTGTACACTTGTCACAAGTCTTGCCCGGAGGCTCTATTTTCACTGCTGTCCAGCCAATGAAAGACAGATGTCCTTGGCGAGGTGAATCGGGTTCATGTGACATCTTTATATCGACTGGCGCTCTGCTGAGCGCTTGTCTTTGCCGGGGACATTAGGACCAATGGCTCTCAATTCATAAATAGAAAAGACATCACATTGTATCGGCTAAAGCCCAGCTTTCATTTCCAGCGCAACCTGGGAGTCATACACCGTGCTGTCTTGATGTGCATGAAATCCTCTAACTCCAATGTGAAAAATTGAGTCAGGCGATGTTTAGTTATGAATCGATAACAAAATAGCATTCATGTATCGGTCCACTTTAACATCTGTTGGGAACACTGGGGCTACTGACAATATGTGTTAAATATTGCATGTTAATAACTGTACAATAAACCTTACACAGTCATTGTGTACCATGCACAAAAACAGCATTTTAACACGAGCATGCTTTCCTTGTCATAGTTCAACACCAAAATGCAATAGTGTATCTTTTATTTGCCTAACCTACAGTATTTATTTATGATATGAAACAAATCAGCTTTCATCAATGGCATCTGACACCATGGTGAACCAAGAGCAATTAGTTTGCTTTCTCTTATACTAACACTGTCAACAACTTTTCACTCTCTATACAATTTAAAATGCACATATTGGTGAAGATCCTTGAAGATATAAAACACCCATATCAAAAGCCCAAATAGTGAGCTAACATGGTCGTTCAGTAACCAAACGAATGCTGCGTAGGCTTAGAATGCAGGCCTCTAGTGACATATAAAATACCGCGTCTTCTAGAAATGCTTCACAGGTTCGGTGATCAGAGTCTGATACTTGCTCTTCCTCATGGCCCTGATGACCAATTTACCCCGAGAAGCGTATTTACGGCCGACTTTATCGAATCGAGATCCCTCGCTGTTGCGGGCAGCGCTCTGCCCCGCTGGCACAGGAGAGTTTAATTGTGTCTTCGCAGGAGCTGTTGATGAATAGGCTGGGGAAGTAACAGGGAGGCTTCTGAATCCTAATGAGGCACTAAAATGAAATAGTCTTTTGTTGGCAAGAGATGGAGAGCAAGGCACTGGGGCTGGAGACCTTCTCATAGGCAGTGACCATCATTTTACAAAACTATTGAGAGAGCTGCTTTGGTACCCAGTGGATGACTTTGTCTCAGAGTGAATGGACTCAGTATCTTAAACTTAATATGCAGGTATGCAGTGAAAGGTCATCTAAAGTTGAGTTCCCTGTAAGTATTATGAATTTATCCTAGCTCTAAATGTGCAGGTTTGAGTAGTATTTTGAACTGGAGTAGGTTGCCTAGGATGCAGGTGTTCACAGGTGTGTGCAACCCAACGCGCAGGTCGGGTATTAAAGTAGAACAGAAACATGGGACATCTGTGTTACCATTTGCCCTAAATATATCTCATCAAGTATAATTCAGCGAATTATAGGAGGCTACATTTTATTTTTTCTGAGCACCAAGAATAGTTCAATCTTCAAATTTTAGCCTCAATTTTCAGGCAAAATTTTTACCACTCCTGAACCAAATTCTTGTTTCACTTAATAATATCGCAATGCCATTTCTTTATGTTTCTCTGTACTGTAAAAGAACAGAAACCTTATGAATAAAATAAAAATTTAACCCATTGTCTTTAATGGCAACTTCTACCAAACGTACAGTTCTAGCTGGATGAATAAATATTAATGGTTACTATTCATAACATTGACATATTGTTTTATCCTTACAAATGTAATTTATTAAATTTAATTGTTGATTGAGATACTTCATTATCCTTGACATACTTGAGGACAATATAAAATTAAAATGTACATTTTGTAACTGAATTTAAACCAATTATACAGTATTTTGTATGTGTGGGAGACATTATTTTGTTAACTGTAATTTGCAGACTCTCCTGCTTACTCTCCGGAATCAGGTGAGGAACTTGGAAATCCAGAAGGGGCTCGGAGTACAGTTGCTGCTCCTCTGCATTGAGAGGAGCCAGTTGAGGTGGTTCAGACACATGATAATGGAAGGCCTCCTTCCATTAGAGGTTTACCAGCTGCACGGAGGCCTCTGGGCTGACCCAGGACATGCTGGAGGGATTATATTGATCAGATGGCCTGGGAACAACTGGGGATGCCTCAGGAAGAGCTGGAAGAAGTTGCTAGGGGACAAGAATGTTTTGGGCATCTCTTCTTTTGCTGCGACCACAACCCTGAATTGGATAAGTGGTAAAGTTGGATGGATGGATGGATAGATAGATGGATGGATGGATATTTGCAAACTTTGTGAATAAAAAATCATCTAGTCAAAAGGACACATAAGAAATGAGACGGGAATTTGAAACGTATGAGACTGTCAAGTTGTGATAGACTCCTCTATAACTTCTTCACATACATTTTATTCGTAATATATTGGCAAGGGTACCTCATTGAGTAGCGCTGCCATCACACACTTCCAGACTCATAAATTCAGTTCCTGCTCTTAGCACTGGGTGTATGGAATAGGCATGTTCTCCCATGCAGATTAGATCTACTCCATGTGCCCTGATTTCCTCCTATCTAATGACAGATGATTTGGGAGATGTAAATTACCCGTAGATTGTGTGCACATATGTCTTGTGATAAACAGGTACCCTGTTCACTGTGTACCCTATATTGATTGGGCTGGAATCCAAAACCCCTGTGCAGGATAAGTTATTGGCAAACAACTCACAAAGAGGGCATATCAGAGTCTCTCCTGTCCATTGTGTTACTTATTTTACAGATATGTTCCATTCAGATGAGGGGACAAATTGACCAGCACAATAACAAATCTTTAAAATTTGATTTCCTTTTTTTTTTTTTTTTTTTTAGTCAGGAGGACTGCTTGTGTGCTGAAGGATCGACAGACTGTCTCACTCCTGCAGGAAAGGATCGTGCTCATCAGACGCGGTGTGTGCTTTCGATTTATCTGCCTCGCACCGCGAGCGCGCACGTGCTGGCTCTCCCCCCAGCTCGCGGGAGACTTTGCCTGCATCGGTCTGTTATTATTTCTGATTTCTGCGGCTTGCTCTTCGTGGAGAGCAATGAGTGAATGTTGCACTCTGTCAAATCATCATTCGTGGTGCTTTCTGATGTCAAATGGGAACGGTAGCTATGAGCTCATGATGCTGTTTATCTTCTGAGCCCAGGGCGCAGAGAATGCGTACCAAATAACTATGACTCTGCTCTGTCTGTGTGTGTGTGTGTGTGTGTGTACTATGTAAGCCTAGCAGAAGATGACTTAATGTTATTTTGCTCTCTTTTGGATCTTTCAATTTTCATCTGTAGCTTTTTTTCCCCAGTTTTTAAAGGGTGTGAGAAAAGGGTTTCTATATGAGTACAATACTTTTAATGGTGACTAGAAAAAGTAAATATTATATATACATACACTGTACCAATGCCATAAATATCAACTGGGGGTGTTTGGTCTGTCTTTCCTGGTTGCTATTTCTATGGTGTGAATGACATCCTGTAAAGTCTAAACCTTCCCCATACCATACAACAGCTGAATTACACTATTAAACAATGACAAGAGATGCAATCACAGGAAAATTGTCTGTAATACAACAGTTTTAAAAAGTATAAAAATGTAAAAATAAAACTACAGCTAGTAGAAACCCAATTAGTAATGAAGAGTTCAGACTGCCCTAGGAGTATACCACTGATCAAATAAAAAAAAATTATATATATATATATATATATATATATATATAGTTCATTTGCCATCTGTGTTCACCAAAAGTAAGATATGAGGTCAATGTCCGTTCACCTGGTGTAGCCTTGACTCGTGGCCTGTATTAATTAAGATAAACTGGATATAAGAGGGTTTTAGAGTCTGCGCTCTAACATTGATTTACACAAAAATCAGGAACAAAGGTCATTCATGATTTCCCAAATAGCTCTTAATATCTTGTACAATCACTGCATTTCATTGCTTAGATATGCTTTCCATCAAAACAGGTGATACAATGTTTTTAAGTTAGCGCTTTCACATAAATAACCAGTAGCTAATAAAACTGATAACAGAATGGTAATTGTCACTGTGTAAGATATGGCAGGCAGAACGTGCACTGAAATAATCCTCTCCTTATTTTGATGCTGTGGAGAACAAGGTGACCTTCTGTTTCTCTGCTCCTGCTGCCAAACATTTCTGGTGATCCTATGGGTTGGGAAAGCAGAAGCGTTTCTGCTGCTGTTCATTTATCAAACAAGATGATTGTGAAAGGTCACCCATGTTCGACAAAAGCAGTGGCGTTTAGAATCCATGTGTAATCCCCTTCAAGTTCCATGCTTGAGTAGAAACAGTCAGCGGCTCATATTACTGTGAACATCACCGGTGTTACTGCAGCAAATGCACATGACACAAAATGAAATGTTGGAATTACGTGTGCTTCTACAACGTAATGTCTCATTTGAGGATACACTAGTCTGTATGTTGCAGGTTTGCCTTGAGGTTCGTCTTCTACTGCTAGCATTTCTGATACATTTTTTACATTGTAGGGGTATAACATTTGGTTGTCTGGCTGTTGAAGTGTGCAGATTTGTTCTTTGACAGGACAGCCATTATGACTGCCTTAACGTAGGTGTAGTGATGAATCCCTGTCTGGTAAAGGCCGATACTTTGACATGTTCTGAATGACTGCTATAATAGTTCATGTCATCAGAGTGCTGAAACGCATGAGCATGTTGACTGGTTCTTTTCGGCGATCTTCAGTAATCTTCATCCTCCCATCCAGTAGATGAACGGCATTTATCGTCCTAGGCAAGTCTGGATGAATGTCTCATGAACGTTTTCCATTTTTCTGTAACAATACTGCTTTCTGAGAAAACACAATTTTCACACCGATAAAAATGCATGATGATTTAATAGGTAGAGATGACTTTTTGTTTTGTTGCCGTAAAGATGATGTGGAATAGATTATTGGATTTTTATCATCAAACAATTCTTGTTTTGTTTATTTTGCTTTCTGGCTTTCCTTTGGGCTCTGTCCTTGTCTTTCTCTCAACACTTGCCGCATCAGAACTTGGGTTTGTCAAAAAAAAAAAATTGAACTGGTGCAGCCTCTACAAACTGTCAGCTGTCAAATTATGAGTACTTTCCTCATTTCAGCTGTGGACAAATACAAGAAAAATTTACCAAGAATAAAAAAAAGTTTCCATTTCATTCTTCCTTATCCAGTCTCCCATCAAATCTGCTGCAATTTTGACTCCTGCGAATACTGTAAGGGAACTCATAATAGCTCTGAATAGCCTCCTCACTTCTGGGAAGATCCTAATTTATGCTGGCATTTTTCAATGGAGACAGTGACTTCACAGTAAACGCAGCATGAATCATAAAACTCTTTAAGTAAGAAAACAAGAAGGAGAAAAACATATATATTTCTTTCACTGATATGACAGTGTCCTCTTTTCACTTTGGTTGAATATTTGTTCCATTTCAGTCTCTCTTTTGCCACATATCTGAATGTCAGTGATTCCACTCCAATGTATTTTCTAATGTCTCAGACTAAAAATTACTAGATTACACAAGTACTTTAATTGTCATCACATCATAGTTGGAATTATACTAAAAGTACATTGCCCCCTATGACACAGATGAAACCCGGGGTTTCGCTTAGTCCCTCAGACCTCATAGTGTCTCTGAGGGAACCAGACACACACATTGAGTCATTGACAGACATCTGTAAATATTTGAAATTCCTATTGTCTGAATGTGCAGCTGCTCAGCCTAAAGGTAACTAGGAACACTGTCAAAACTGCATACAATTTGTGGGAAGCATGAACATCTCTTGGCATTTTTTGCATTTTTCTCCCTTACAGACATTCAAACAAGCATGCTTGTGAAAGCCCCTCCCAAACTGCCATCTGTCAGATGGTTTGAAGGACCCATCCCATCCAAAGCAGATGCCAGTTTACAGTGAACGAACATCAAAGTGAGGTGGGCATTTTGACCATGATTTCTGCAATGAAGACATCTTCACACTCTTGTTAATTGCTCAAACCGCTTTATGTTCCAAGCCTTTCTCAAGATCAATAGAAATTTGTTTGCTACATCAACCTGTCTATTTTAGGAAAGTCTCACAGTTAAAACAGGTGAGGTCACTTATTTACTCATGTGACAATACAGTAACTGAAGTTGATTTCAGACACATTTTTCCTTATTGAATGGTGTGAGCACAAAAATATGACAGTAGCATAATCAAATGAACAATGAAAAGTGCCTATATTGTTCGTACCGACAAGACAAAGACTTCATGGAAACCACTTTTTATCCAAAACATTTTCACGTTAATGAGCAGCATGCTCATAAACACATGACGTGAGGGTCCGGAACAATTTGATTTTCAGCGGAAAAAAAAAAACATCAAAAATGAACTGAAAATATTAATCACCCCAGACGAATTTCTGCAATTATTTAACCGCAAATTCATATTAGTGTATGGACAGCTCAGTCAAACTTTCCACTTCCATGCAAAAATAACAAGGCTGCACTATCTGAAGTTTCCAAGCATTCGTTGTTTTAAGGAGGACATTGCCAGATTTGACCACACTGTATTTTCGGATGTTTTATTTCGGCTCTCTTACAAGCAGCCAGCATGGAGACATGGACTCTTATTATATCTTCAGAAGCAGATGAGCAAAATACATATGAGATGAAAACAATATTTATTTTAAAAAACAAATCAAATGACAGTGGCTCCTGGTACCACTAAACAGGTTCGGATCATTTTCAGCCTCCTAGTTGGACTGTAAAAACACGCAAGACGTCTGTGGCTTCTGCACCATTATCCCTGCCAACGCCAGCCTTACATCTTAGCTCGTCTTTTATTGCCACAGTCTGTCCTGACAGGGGAATTATGACCAGCTGTGAACCATTAGGACAGCTCTAGGTGCTGAATCCATCACTCTGCACCAGCTCCCCCTCCCGCCCTGCCCTGAGCTTTTTCAACAAGAGAGCTTTAAGCTGTCTACCCCACATCGCCCGTATTCTCCTGCTCCCTTTTCTGTTGCTCTCTGGATTGCTCTGCATTATTGCCTGAGTAAGCAAGTCACAAATAAATTTCAGGGGAGCACTTTGAATTAGAATTAAAACATATCAGTAACTATCTAGATCCAGGACTCCAGGACTGTGATTAAAGAAGCTATCAGGAAGGTAGGGGGATTGGTCTGCCTCTCCAAAGAGGTGTGAAATGTGGGCATCCATGTTTTTATTAAGGAGACAGATGGTTTTGGTTGCCCCATATTTATTGCCCCCTCCCATAGAGAGCATTTCATTTTATTAGTACAGCCAAGTTTCAATGGTTACATCACTTCCTGTTCACATTGTATAGCTGTAATATTTGGTCTTTTTTCCAGTATGTCACCAAACAAAGCTCAAGAAACCACTGATTCATGGTCTAGGAGAACCTGGAGTTTTTTTATCCTAAAAATATAAAACCTCGCTGACTTTAACATTGCAATAAACTTACTCAGCTAGGAGGTTGTAATATTATATTAAATGCACAAATCTGGAGACTTTAAAGATCTGTGTAGAAATATTACTTGGTCATGTAAAAATACTACTAATGTGTAAAAAGTTATAATGATAATTTATTACCTGATAAATACTAAGGCAAACGTATGGTGCTTGTTTTGATGATAGGTTAATCATTCATTTGTCTTTAATTAAAGATATATAAAATATCTTGAATAGGCAAGCAGAGATTTTCATAGACTTTACTACTGGGAAAGGTAAAAGGCAGCCCCTATCATACGTAAATGTTTTTCATGTACAACAGCAAAGTCCTTTCTTTCCAGCGTGAAGACTGCCCTGATCCGTTGACTTCTCATTACCCCAGACCACCCTGACCTCTTCTGGAGTCTGACGATGCGTTTTTGCTTAATGAGTCTGCTCTCCAGACGATAAGAGCTCTTCACAGCATCAGCAGTATGTAGAGAAACAAATCCTTACGCAACAGAAATTTTGCCTTAGCCACACAGCACCCTTACATTTGTGCTGGCAATTTCTAATATGCAAATGCAAGCAGAATGCACAAATCTTAGAGGCCGAGTTCCTTTTAGCTTATAAAATGCTGGTGGCATTTTGGGAAGCTGAGGATTGACTTTCATTCTCAGGCTGGCATTTAAGTATTGCCTAAGGTGTCTCCAGTTGGCCCTTGTTTGCTGTGTTGGGGGAAAGAAATAAGGTTATTTTTGTACCTGCATTGAGTTTTTGCCAAGGGCACAAGGCATTCTGACAGGAAAGATCAAACCCGAAAGGACTTGTGTGACCGAATGCGTAAAGGGGAAAGCCATGGTACAGCTTCAAGTCAGGTGGTCGCCCATATCCTTCAATCAACTCTGTCACAAGGCTGAGCTCAGTCATTTTCGTCACTTGGCTTGCCGTTTGGAAATGTGAAAATAGGGTGGGGCAGAGGCCCAGCTGGAAGCCCCAAAACCAGTCAGCTATGTTCAAATCGATCTGTTCCTATGTGCTGTAGCGTCTTCTGAGCAGAGGACCATTAAGCCAAATACATAAGAATGGAGATAAATGAGGATAAAGTACGGAACGCCTCCAGCAATGAGGGAAAGAAACTGCAGTTGCTGTAGTGGTGTTGGAACAAAGTCCCTATTTCCAGTGTAAAGTGCTTTGGGTGTCCTGAAAAGCAATATACAAATGTAGCATTCATTGCATTCATTTCTCTTCATTTAGTTTATAGGTGGTAACGAGAAGGACTCGGCTGTCTCAGTTGTTGTTTTGAAAATTCAAGTCACTTTGCTTGGGCACGCTCATGTGACGTGTCTGATTGCCCACGTACAAACTTAAAGGATGAAGCAGCATTTAAATTAATTAATGACTGGGAGTGGTTTGACATAAGCAAACAAACCTGCTGTGAAGTATTCTGTTACTCTCTGGTTATGAAACTGGCCAGTGACCACTGAAGTGCAATGAAGGACATCATCGGTCAAGTCTACAAATGAGAATGTACAACGTGTGATGCATACCAAGTATTTCGTTTATTCAACGTTAAACCCTCCCCATCAGTTAAATTTGAAAAGGGAGGAATATAAATTGTATTAACTACATTTAGGAAAAATGTTATGCTGCAAATTTTCCTTTGAAAAATTATTATAAAAATTCAATTTGAATTTAGCAATTTTTATAATTATATTGATCTGGTTATGGGCGGCATGGTGGTTAGCACTGTTGGCTTGTACCTCCAGGCCTGGGGTTTGATTCCTGCCTTGGGTCTGTGTGTGTGCCCACCGTCCAAAGACATGCAGATAGGGTTGAGTGGTGTCTCTAAATTGCCCATAGTGTGTGTGTGCCCTGTGGCGAGTTGGCACCCTGCCCTGAGTGTCCCCTGCCCTCCAACCTGTCTCTCCTGGGTTGGGCTCCAGGCTTCCCGTGACACTTAACAGGATAAGCGGTTTGGAAAATGAATGAATGTTCTAGCTATAATTGTCAGCTTTGTTGTTTTTGATTCACAACACAACACTTGATGAGAGCTCTAATACGTAATAGATTTTCAAAATCAAGATAAAAATATATATATAGAAATTAATTATTTACTGTTTCTTTCACATGGTCAACATGGAATGTTGGATGTATATGTGTGTGAAATTTAATTATATGCAAATGTGTACCAGTGGCCTTCACAAACAGAGGTCAGAACCAATTACTTGAAACAGACTGAACAGCAGAATTGTGGCAGTCGAGCGAACCTCCTCAGCCTGAAAACTTTCTTCCGTCTGTACCAGGTATTAAAACTGTTACAAAGATTATGCAGATTTCTATTTGAGCCAAACCACTGTTGGCAGCAGTATAACAGTCAGAGGAGAAAAAAGAGGAGGAGGGGGGCGCATTTCTCCTTGAGCTTGGTGCTATTTTCAGCCCTGTACGTTTACGTTATAATCACCATAGCCTTCAGCTGCCTCTGTCTGTTCTGACGTGCTGACTTTGTTGTGAAAATAGGAGTCGGCTCAGGCGTCACAAGAACAAGGGCCAGGCCGAATGCAAATAAAGCGGAATAAATAGCGGATTTCAATCTGCATCCCTAGGAACGACTGCTCCAGCATCTCGGCTGCCACTGGAGAGGTGTGAAATACCACACGTATGAAGGGGCGGCGAATGCACATGGGAAAAAAATTTCATGCTGAGGATTCGGGTTTTAATTCCTTTCCTCCTTCCGCATTACAGATCAAAGGTACAACTCACTGAACGACGTCGCT
Source organism: Chitala chitala (assembly GCA_025773905.1). NCBI lineage: Eukaryota > Metazoa > Chordata > Actinopteri > Osteoglossiformes > Notopteridae > Chitala > Chitala chitala. The sequence goes on from JABJVR010042733.1 coordinate 25,392, forward strand.
GTGTAATCAATGGTTTATCTATTTGTTTTTTTTAACTGTGATGCATGTAAGTTTGTTATAGGTCAATGATGAATATATTTCGTGAGAGGAAATTGGAAAAGCTGCACGGCTACCTGCAGCTGTTCAATAGAGCACAGAGGAAGGTCATTTCTACTGACAGGAGATGGGCTGTATGAAGAGTCTCTCCACAGCTGGGGTAGCAGTGACCTGTCTTCCAAATTTCTCTGTGCACTTTGTAACCACTTCTGCATGTGTCCATCTGTTCTATGTGGTAATGTATTTTGTCTCTTGTGTGTTGTTATTGCACGTAATCTGTCTCTTTGTGTGTTTCTCTGTGTGTCTGTCCGTGTTTGTTTTTTGTCTGATTGTCTGTCTATCTTGTTCTGTGTCTGTCTCTGCTTGTCTGTCTGTTTGTTTGTCTTGTCTGTCTATGACAGATGGAGATCAGAAAACTGTCTCCCCTTTCAGGGCAGATTATGCCAGGGTTACATCTGAGGGCATGAGCGTAACACCACCCTCCTGTCAGCAGGATAGATTCTTTGTGCAAGTTTGAGAGAGAGCACACATGGGCACTCATCAGAACCCTGCCTGGGGGGGGGGGTGGTTTGGGTGGGCAAGGGGGGCGAGCACACACCAGACGGGCCTTACCAACTTGGGTCTGGTAAGAAGGGCAGCAGCCTGTTTACTTCTGGAGGCCTTGCTCAAGGGTACATGAAAGGCCAACTGGTCCATCTGGAAGGAAGTTGGTAGTGCAGAAGATGTCTGTTCCTGCCAGTGGAGTGGGCAGCAGGAGCTGCTCCAGGGTCAGACTGGGTGATCACTTCAACGTGTCACTGATAACAGCTACAAACAGCGACTGGGGAGGAACCCTGGAGCCAAAGCAAAAAGCTGCATGGACTCATTTCACATTCCGTTCTTTCACAAATATGACAACAGTATAGGCAAAACACAAGGCCTTTAGATCTTTTTATATAATCAGAACTCTGTCTGTCTATGTTAGCTTGCTCTCAATGGGTAATTGGAAATCTGGGGAACATTTCATGTTTTTTTTTTTCTTTCAAATTATGTTTTATGATGTTTTATCAAAGTTGTTAAATGTGAGAAGGTTTGTTTGGGTATGATGTCTGCTCTTGCACTGCCTCTGTGTCAAAAGCAGGGTACTATGAACAGGATACTATAAATGTACAGTACATATACTTTATATATACTGTAAAATGAATATATGGTGCATATATTCAGTAAATTTATGCTGTGTATTCAAGTGTGTATGAATAAGTAAAAACAGCATTTGGATTTAAGGGTCAGGAATTTAAAGGTAAATCTTTTTGTATGATTGTTCCACATAGTGTATTATAGTCCATTTTTATATTAATCATCAAGAAATACACTGATCCAGAAACCATTAACTAGCAAGCCTGTTGCATGTAGAGAATGTGATGAGGAAGGTGAGGGATTTGATATGGCTGAAGATGGATGTGTCTCACAGCTGTAACTCATTGACTGCCCCACGCCACACACACACACCCCTTTATTTCATCAGGAAACACAACATGGCTTCTCAGCTCCACGAGAACAGCTCAAGTTGACTCCAAACGGTGACAATATGGACTCTTACAATCTCACTGCAATCCTCAGCGCACACACACCTCCCCTCCCCCAGCCCCCATCCTGAGTGTCTGTGACAGCCACACATTTCCAATCAATGTGCTAATTCACACTGCTGTAAACCCCGCTCCTATTGTCGCCGCCACCTGAGGGAAATGCGTGATGTTGCCGGAGCTCATCACAGGCAGCCGGTTCGGCAAAGTAATATTTTCACAGGCTAGCACAGTGACCTTCTCATGTACAGAGGCTTATCTGGCCTCTCACCTTGCCTCGCAGTACATCCCTGACTGTTGAAAAGGGACTCTTTTTTTGTTTAGTGGATAATGGGTTTTCCTCAGCCCTTTTATAACTTTGTTTGGATGTCTCAACAACGGCCTAGGCTGTTGTCACTGGTGGTGTGCTGAAGAGCTTTCCCCACCATCCTTACAGCCTAGATCAGTGCTTGAGTTCAGACTGCTTTGTCCCACCAGCTGTCACCAGGAGCCCTGAAAATCAGAATAAATTGGCTGCATCCTGCACCCTGATCTGAAAGGGAAAGGGATCTGCTACCTCGCCTCTCTCTCTGGTTCCCTGTAGACCAGCTTCTTTCTTGTCAGGCAGTGGTAGGTAACTGGTTACTGGCCATGTTGCTGCCTAACAAGAAGCATATGTTGTTAAAGTAAGTTATAGTGGGCTTCAAACAAGACAGCTTAACACATCGAGGCAAACCCGCCTCTATCTCTGGCAACCTCTACGTGCTGCCCAGAACACACTTTCAAGGCCTGATATTTCAAATATGACATGACGCTGTAACATTTATCGGTTTGCTTTCAAATGCCTGTCCTCATTAGGAGAGCAGGAAGTGTCTAGGAAGTATGGGCTACAAGGCAGGAAGCATCGCACATGTATATGCCATCCAATCAGAGATGATAGTGTGATGGACTAGCACAACTGAAACCGCAGCATTCTAAGCATATTTGTTTAAATGGTTTGCTGAATATGGGATGAAGCAAGAGTTTAAAATTAATCTGTGAAGAAATATGTAGTGGTAAAACAGATAACTGTCCCCACACAGTGCAGTGCTACTCAGTGCTACTGTCGTACTTTGTGTTTGTCAACTTTTCAGGCTTTTATTTAATATAACCCGAACAAGATAACTGTTTTGGAAAATAGAATACAAGTTTATTGCCATATGTACATGTTACAACACAGATTTTACAATGAAAATTGTTCTCTGAGTGTAACCCATCCCCTGGGGGAGCAGCGAAAGAGCAGCCACATGCAGTGTCCAGGGAGCTGGCATTTGAGCATCTTGCTTGCAAACACACCTGGTGGCTGGGCTGGGGTCTAAACCCGGACATTCTGCATTCCAGCCTGATGTTCTACCCATTGTGCCACCAGTCTGCTTAGAATAAACACATTATAGTAATTTTTTCCATAAAAACAACACATGTTCTGTCTTCAATACTTTAATGAAACCCCAAAAGTGCTCTTCTTCAAAACAATATTTTTATTTGTAAATTAATTCATCATCATACACCTTTTACATACAACATCATACAAAACATTGCTTTCTGAAACATTGGTTAATTTGGTTGGCAGTTCATTTTCATATTTTAAGGGGTGAAAAATTATATTAATGGGTCAAATATCATATTCCCTTATTCATCAGTCTCTTTTGAAGAGAAAGAGAAGGCCCATTGACTCCATTGACACTGACAAGAAAACATCTGATTCTCAAAACAGAACTTTAAAGCAGTAATTTTTCAAAAACTGTTCCAGTTCTCTTTCTTTTATTATTTCAAAGATTACCACTAATTCGTTGCTTGCTGAGAGCATTATAAAATATTTCCTTGACATTATTGACAGTGTACCCATTGGAATCTTTTACCAGAATCATTTGCTTTTAACCTTTAACCAAGGTCTTTTCAATTGACAAAAGCTCTGTGGTGATTCAGCTGAAATTTCAGCAATTCACTTCCTGTGCTGTAAAATACTGGTTCTGGAAAGTCAAAGGGGTCAATGACCCATCGGGCTATAAAAGGTCAGCTGTCTTTGTGAAGGGGATATTATCTAGGACATGATGTTTGTGACCTTTCCAATAGGTTTTAAGCTTAAGGACCATTTTGTGCCAAATCATCTGATACACAGTTCCGTTCCCCTTTCCAGAACTTTGTGCTTCCAGCCTGCTGTTCAGTTCAGTTTCCTGTGGCAGAAACTGAAACACTAAGTGTCCCGTGTTATAAATATATGCTTTCAAGATGCCAAGAATAACAAACTGACCAAATTTTCATTTTAACCCAATATTGTTGGACATTTATGCCAGAAGTAGTATCCATATATTTCTCTTTCTAACACTGTCTCCCAGTCAAATTGCATGTTCATTCACATAACATGGCGCACCCTATCGCCTCACACACGAAACACCCCATCGCCTCACGCACAGAGCTCCCTATCACCTCATATCATTCTCATCCACCTATTCTCATTTTTCAGACATGTTTTTGCTTAGCAGTCACCTGTTCACCAGTTCAAGTTGTAGCTCTACTGCTATTTAGTCTTTCCACATATCACCTTATGAGGGACATGTTGAATTGTTCTTCTGCCCCCCTTATTCCTGACTTCTGGAGTTCCCATCTCCTATTGTGTCCTGTTCCTCTTTACCTGAGGGACATTTTCCCCCTCCTTGTGTGTTTGGATGCCCTCAGACTGATCATCTGGATTTTAACTTCTTGTCCTGGGTTACTGGATTATGAGGATTCTGCATTTCATTTTGGTTTCCTTACAATGAATTGAGCTTTGCTAATTACATCTAATAATAATTACATCTAATAATAATAATAATCATCACCATCATCATCATTGTCGTTATCATCATGTAACAATATAACTGCCTTTTATATGTTTGCCCTGATGGTGTATCCCACCACCATGCTTTTGGGGATTGATTAGTCAGGCTACTGTTTTTCAATATTTTTCATTTGTGGCTTTTTAACCTTCTGTTTATACCAGATGATCCCCACGCTCTTTTCTGCATCATGCCTCATGCCTGGCCTTTTCTGTGCTGGCTACATTTGTGTTCAAGTTTTGTTTTAACTTGGCAAATGCCCAATTTCAACACCACCATAGGGACTGCTCTCCAGATTTCTGTAGCCACTATCAACTCGGTGAGGCTATTTATCCGAAACCGTGAGACAATTTACACTAGCAAGGAAGCAAATGGAACTAACAACGCACTTTAATGTCCAAATCCACTGCCATAAGGATACTTTGCTGATGCAGCTATGGCTGTCTGTTTCAGTTTTCTCAGCTACACTAGTAACACATATTTTATCACGAGCAAGCATTGTCACATGAAAAATTCTGTCACAACGACATCGCTTGGGAATTTATTTCAGGCCATTTGACTGGAAGCGGATTAGATTTTTGCAGAGTGATGTAATATTTGGGAAACGATTAGAAATATTCTGAATCAGTGTTTCATTAGTGCTACTTTTGGCAAGGACAGTCTCCCTCTTTTGCCATTCAAGTTCCTATGAATAAATTACACGCTCGGCTACACTTTGTAGAAGCTGTTAAGGTGCACGACAACTGACCAAATTAGCAGCATACTGGATTAGTCAGGTGAAGCTTATATGGGAAAATAAATACATAAAATGATGCATGTTAAATGTACAGAAAATCATTGCTGCAATATTTTAATGTACAGCATTAGTTGTTGAATTTTAATGATGGGCATAATACAAGGTGTTTTGCAGTGGTGTTTTCATCTCTGTTTCTGTGGTTTATATATTATATATATACACACACGGATAAATTTGTTGGTACCCTTCCAGTAAAGAAGAAAAGCACACAATGGTCACTAAAATAACTTGAAACTGATAAAAGTAATATTAAATAATAATTAAATGAATGATGAAAATCTAACATTGCTTTTGAAGTGTGATATAACAGAATTATTAAAAAAAAACAAACTAATGAAACTGTCCTAGACAAAAGATGATGGTACCCTGAACTTAATATTTCGTTGCACAACCTTTTAAGGCAATCACTGCAATCAGGCGACTTCTGTAGCTCTCAGTGAGATGTCTGCACCTCTCAACAGGTAGATTTGCCCACTCGTTGTGAGTAAACTGCTCCAGCTGTCCCAGGTTTGAAGGGCGCCTCTCCAGACT